>JAFBJR010000905.1:1024840-1121641 GCA_016785285.1 Brachirus orientalis
GGTACAGCTCCTCTGTGACCAAATACTCATCTTCTCACTCTTCCAAAAAGAACCAATTAATATTTCAAATGAATGCAAATGACCTTAAATGATGAATAATTGCCCCCATATCAAAATTCAATTACTGTTAAACACTGATGAATCACCGATTGAAAATTATAATTTCTTTGACACAGTAAGTCTCACAAAAAAAACCCCCTGTCTCTCTTAATAAAGGACTCTGCGCTAAAAGAACTGAACAATGTGTCTGCATATGTCACTGCAGCCTTTACCTGCTGTCATATACATGTATGTTATAGAGGGCAATGGTGCACCTCGGATTTCTAAATGCATGTAAACACTGAGACTCATATTTGTGTACGTGTATTCAGAAAATGTAACTGTCAGTACGTTGTGTAATTTCTTAAAATGTAGTATCGTAGTAGTACAGTAATAAAAACAACCCATTATTTTAATGAGGCTTTGTCCATTAAACACAACACGTCCGTGTAAATGCCTGGCCAACAATGGGTTGAATTTTTGTTCTTTTTAATTAAAAAGTTCATGTGTAAATTTTCATATATACAGTATATATACCCTTTTTCTGACTGAGTACAGGTCAATACAATATGGAAGCTTATTTCTTCCACTTGAGAAAGTATCTCATAATTTTGAGAAAGTAAGTCACAATTTTGACTTACTAATATACAGTATATATATTTTTTTTTTTACTTTTCAAGCAGCAGAAATTGGCTTCCATAATTAATCATATCGCATTAATAACACCATTACTACGGTGGCCGAGAGGGGCCAAACGCACTGCAAAAAACAAAGTCAAATGCGTAATCATTAAATGCGCTGCAAATAAAGAAACGACGCAAACGATGCAAACCGAAATAACATCTACAAACAGAAAGCGCTGCATAACCAGTAACTGCAACGGAAGTGCTCCAAACCTGAAGAGGGCGCTCTCAGCTTAACAGCTCAATGAAGAGACACGGGATGGAGAGAGACAGACTTTTTTTCTGTAAACTTGACCAGCGGGCACATTATTGTTGCGACGTAGCACGGTAGTGTGACTTTTATTCGTTTATATTCATATATTGTGTTTATATTCCTGTACAACGCTGTACATTACGCAACGTTTTACTGTATTTTAAACCACACTTTACAAGACTGCACAGAGCGCCCTCTGCAGGTTTGGAGCACTTCCGTTTACACCACATTTCTCTGTTTGTATCTCGTTTAGACTTGAGTTTGACTTTGTGAATTTGCACCGTTTCTGTACTTGAAGCTGTTTTCTGTAACTGAGACGCATTGGGCCGTTACAGTGCGTTTGGCCCCGCTCGGCCACCGTACATTGCAGCAAAAATGGTGTTTGCCTCATTTTTGACTGTGACCAAAATAAATTAAATACTGCTTGCTGCTGCTGTTTACATTTACATTTACAGTCTCAAGACTATTCCTTTATTTTCACTGTAAAACATTTGGGTATTTTAGGTATTCATCCAGATATGTTGAAGAATCTGGACATTTTTAGGTGAGCAAAAGGAACAGATTATCTTAAATGAATAATACTTAATATTAGTTGATATTAATAATGCTTAATATTTTGTGGGAAATCATTTACTCTGTGTTATGTTGGTTCTTTAGATGCTTTAATCAAAAGTGTATATATGTGTGTGTGTGTGTGTGTGTGTTTGGTGTGTGCCCTGGTATATTACTTACAGGAGTACAGGTACAATAAGACCAGACCTGTGGTCCAATGCAACTCACGACACAACAGCTCCACCCTCTGGTCATTCACCTGCCAGTACAAGCAGAACAAAAATCAGTACATCTGTCACCTCACAAATGTCTTTGTATTTTTTTAAGTGCTGTAATTTTGTTAATATGATAAAGTTGTGACAAAAATAAAGGAGGCAAGAGTTTGACACAAACACATACATGCGTATATGTTTGTATTCTGCTGTTGGCTCCGTTTTATTCTGTTCTAAAATTACAAAGAATAAAAAGAAAACTGATAGGCATCAGCACCCCCCGCGACCCCTAGTGGATAAAGCGGTAGAAAATGAGTGAGAGTGAGTAAAAAGAAAACTAATTTTGAAGAATTACAGGATTAAAGACAAGAGATCACCTCACTACTTTTGTCTCTCAAATTCATAGCATGAGATACAATGATAATATTTGGTTTCAAGTTAAATTTTGAGACAGCTCAGTGTCCAGACTATTTTCAGGGGCAGCAATCATCAACTTTAACTTTAATCTTCCTGAGCTGAGCAGTCATTCCAGACTCACAACCTTGACCTAATCCTGGTCACTGACCTCAGTCTCACATTATTTACTTTGCATTTTCAGAGACTGGGACAAAACCTCAAATTGGGTTGCAAAGGATAAATTCGTTGAATGACTTTCAATTTACCAGACTAATCCTTTCGGAAATGACTGATTTACCAAGGTCAAACACAGCAGAGGAATCAACAAATCGACTCCTTGAAATCTAATTTAAAAATAAGAATAAATAAGTAAATAAAAGACAAGCTCAACTGGTATTAAAAGCCAAAGCAAAGTCAGGCAGACACTTCCAAAGCTTTGGGCCTGCCACAGAAAAGGCTGCGTTCTCCTGAGTATACCAATTCAGAATGATATTGTAACAAAAATGGCAGTAAAAACAGACAGAACCATATGCACTAATTTGTTTTTGTCACAATTTATATTGTTTTAAACGAGGGTATACACTACTGGTAGAGAGTATATATATATATATATATGTATATAGTACAGGAACTCTAGGACTTTTTGGCCACAAGATGGAACCATAGTGTGTCTGGTGGACACTTGTGAGAGCAATACCAAACCATTGCATCATATTTACTATATATAAACTGTAAAAAATACCAATATAAAAGCTTATTTGAATGTAGCTGAAGAACTGTGAGTTCGTTTTACTTTATAGTATCAGTAGCAGTAAAATGTCTCAGTATATTCTTATGAGTTAGATTATTAAGAAATCGCATTAACGTTTTTAAACACCCGGGGGAAAGTGGTTGTCATGCCAGGCTTTTGTTTGCTGATATTTCATCTGTTTTTTTCTGTAACACGATACAATTCCACATTTTAATCAAGTGGGTTTTAGAACATTTGAATCTAAGTGACACTCTTGTGTGTCGAATTATTGACTTGCCGATCAAACAGAACACTCAGAGTTGGAGTAAATGTCATGCTGATTCCTCCCGGATGTTTGCTGTCACCCTACTGTTTTTTGGTGGACACACAGCAGAGTAGTTGTTACCTCTGTTGCTTTGTAGGAAAAGAGCCACATTCAAGACACGATGGTCAGAAAAAGGTTGTTTCTGCATCGAGTTTGCATGTTCTTTCTGTGTCTTTCTGTCTTTTAACAGAAGGACAAGATAAATCCACGGCGATGAAAACATCCTTAGTAAAGGTAAATGGGAGCAGTCGTGGCCTTTTCAGTGACGACTCTGTGCCGTAACTCAACATATCAACTCAACATATCAAAGACTGTCACGACTGTGTTCTCAAAAATTAAGATCCAAATGCAGGATTGCAAAAAAAGATAAAAATAAATAAGAAAATAGGACAACATAGCCTAAAGCAGGATGGAATCAAGTAAAACACAGGGAGCAGGAAAACAAACCAGAAGAAAGCAAAAATTCAAAGTGAATAAACTAAACTAAACAATATGAACCAATGAAGCACCGGAGGGATAGAACAGGAAGTTAAACTGTACAAGGTATACACAAGGTGGAAAATGACAAAATAAAACAGGATACAGGGAAAACGGAACACAAGAAACAAAGAACTTAAAAACCCAAGGTTTAAGAGGACAGAAAGAACAAGACAATATTCAGATAGGATATTGTACAACAAAAATATCCTGGAGAACCCAGGGGATCATGACAGAAAATTAAGGATATCTTTCAGAAAACCTCCTCACACACATCAAATTAGCAGCATTAAAGGCCAAACCGTGCAGTGTAACAAATATCGCAGGACAATTTTAGACTTATCTGAACTTTAGACTGAACTGTGAGGTTGTGTGTAAAAGGGAAGCATCAGTATTTTTATTTCATCATGCTTTTCAGGTTAGTTTTATTTTTTTATTTATTTATTTATGTCAACTGCCTTTTCCTCTTTGGAGCTTAAAAGGTTGTCATAGTGTAAAATGTGAAAGGTTTAGGTTTAATTTCAAATATAGACTGTGTTTGAAATCACTTCCTGTTTAAAGTCCAGTGCACTACAGTTACTGTAGGTAACTGTAGGTAACACAGGCTACTATAACATATATATATATAAACCTAAAACTCACTTACAGCAAATTCACTTTGTTATTTTCCACACCACTGCTCTGCACATCATTCAGAGATGGCTCAACCTTTAATGTGCCTTCAACAAACTGATGTTTTTTTTGCATCATGAAGTAACACAAGAAAACATGCACATGACCTGAAAGTTGATTTGATTCATTTGTATAGCTTGTATTATGTCAATATACAGTAAAATAATATGAAACATATGTATTACATAAAGCAGCCATTCCCACTTAAAGAGTGGTATATTATGTTTTCATATGAACATAGGGATACAAAAATTCAGTTCAGATTAATAAACAGTCACAACTTCACTTCACATTCGCTTATCATTTGCAAAAACTATTACTATATAAAAACTATAGAAAATATTAGGCCATTATGCCGACTGACTGGCTGACACTGGATACTGGATACACTGAATATTGCTTATGCACCTGCTATAGTGGATCGGATGAAAGAAAAACAACACATAATTTAAATGTCATGGACTTGTTTCACTACTTATAAGTATTTCTTACAATGTATCATTTACAGCAGTTTAAAACTTAATTACAAAAGTGTAAATTAAAAACATAGTTACTTACTGACCTTTCACAGTCCATTTGCAGGCTGTGCAGTGAGAGGTGTGATTCTGCCCTGCACAGTTCAGTATGTGTCTGTGTTCTTGTACTTGCTGCAGAGTGAGGACCAAAAATTGTATAAACACCTACAAAGTGAGGACATTTTGGCTGGTCCTCACTTTTTTTCACCGCTTAAAATGGCTTTTTCAGGGTTAAGACCTGGTTTTAGGGTTAGGGTTAGAATTGGGTTTAGGTTAGGGTTAGGGTAAAGGTTAGGGTTTGGCATCTAGTTGTGATGGTTAAGGTTAGGGTAAGGGGCAAGAGAATGTATTATGTCTATAAGGGTCCTCACTCTGATAGAAGCGCAAACGTGTGTGTGTGTGTGTGTGTGTGTGCAGGGGTGACCCTAGACTCTTGGGGGGCTCCAGGCAAAGAAGCTAATTGAGGACTTTGGCCATCCCGCTCCACCCTCATCACCTGTTTACCCTAAGCCCTCATAAACATTAGAATGCAATCAACACTTTAAGTGAGGGGCTCATTACTGCCACTCACAGGTCAGTCCAGGACATGGCTCATTTGGTTACTCGCTGACCCAGCAGTCAGAAGGGGCCGCATTAAGGGGGGGGGTTTGATGTAGCAGTGGTGATCTGCATATAAGTTGGGTTTTAGGGGCTTCATTAATGTCATTGCAAAATATGCCATTAGGACCGGCTCTCTGAGGTTTGGATGTAATGGTGGTGAGCTGAATATTAGGGGGCTATAAGGCTTTTCTTTGGGGGCCCCAAGCAATTGCCTGGTATGTCTGTCCTGTTGGTGCGCCTTAAATGAAACTTCATACAGAGTAGCCAGTATCGCTGAACTTTCTTTGGCTTCTCGTGTACTTTTGGTCATTTCCTGATCTCTTTTTTGAACTAAAGCCGAGCTGCTCTTTCTGTGGCTTTTTATGAATCAACTCCCAGAGTAGTCTTTTGTTGTGGGAGCCACTTCCACCCCCCACCCCCCCAGCCCTCCCTCCATGTTCCTCTCTCTCCCTATTTGTTCTGAACGGAGCATCAGATTCCTCGCGTGAGAATGTCACATTGGCTATGGTTGACTGTGATATTAGGTTACATTATTTTTCCTTGTGTTTAATCCCTCATTCAGACAGAACAGTCAGCCTTTTCTTCGGGGGCAGCTAAGATTTCAGAGCGGGAAAGTAAAAAAGTTCTGCTCTAAAATGGTGAAAATCCAAGTCTTTTTTTTGTTCTGAAAGCAAAGTGATGGTTTAGTGTTGCTTTTGGTGATTGCTCAATTAGGAAAATACTGCTGGCGTCTTTAAAGGAGAACTCACGCGACATAAATAGTTCCTTGAGGAACAATATCCTGTTTGCTTTCAAATGCAAAGTGGGGTTGACCCATAAGCAACAGAATGATTTATTATTATTATTAACAATAACACACACAACACTGTGGGCAGCAGTTGTTTGTCAGTGTTTGGGAATCTGCAGTGCTGTCTTTAAATACACCAGACTCCTCTGTTAAATGTTGAGATTTTACAAATGTCCTTGTTAAATGTTGCAGATTAACGCATGTTTTCAGAATTTTTATCTTTTTATCCGATCTACAGTTCGGCATTGTTCCGTTTGACTCTTGTGGCGGACGTCGCGCTCATGACACTCCCAGTGATGACACTCTCTGACCAATCATTGACCGGCAGTCTGTCCACGTCATCCGCTCAGCTCATTTGGAACCTCACAAGAGCATGTACTAAAAAGTACCAGGTGCCGGTACTATGCCTAATGAAAAAGGAAAAAGCAAAGATTCCTGCATAAATTTCTACATTAGCACTGACCATGAATGCAGCACTCTGTGTAACCTGATAGGTTTGATAGTATGGATGGTTATTTTGTATTCTGTTATAAGCATTTATAACATATAGGGCTCTAATTTCGTGGCGCAGCGCAAGGTGGCGCAGTAGCACAGCCCGCGCAGTGGTAATTTCGTCCGGCGCAACACCGTGTGCAGCGAATTTGGCGATTTGGTAGACCAGGGCGCGCCAAGATGGGTGTGTCGGCGCAAAAGGGGGAGGTGTCGACAGATTCAGCTTGGCGCAGTGACAATTTCGTGCCAAAAGGCTGCGCTGAAGGTGCGCTGAAAGCTCGCCAACTCCAACCTGGTTTACTCTCGGCGCAAGGCGAAGCGCAGCTGGTCTTGTGGTAATTTGGCTGACTGGTCCAAAGTGTGCACACGGCACAACACGTCACAGGAAGCTTTACAGAATGTCAGGCACATTTCAATGCAATTAACAATCACAACAACCACTATTTAATGTAACTATCTGAATCAGCACATACATTTATATCTCTATCGACTGTCCCGTCACACAAGATGTCAGATCAAAGGCGGTTGGCACGTGTAATGGAATTTAATTAACGCAGCTGAAACTGTGACTTCTCATCTCTCTCAGCCAACCACAAACAGCCTCAGCCTTCTTCCTCTTCCTCGTCGCGCACGGGGACGCGCTCTCCCGGTTGGATCCGGACGAGGGTTAAGCAAACGTGTTCACATCTTTAATTTTGCGTAATCCAGAGTTACATGCCAAAATGATTATAATTCAACTGGGTTAGACAAGTTCATTTCTCATGCAAACACTAGTGTCAAGGGCCAGACCACGAGCTTGGCAATGCGTCTTTTACGCACAGGTGCTTCTGATTTCATCCTCGTTACACATGGTATTTGTTTATGTATTACTCATCTTTGTTACATGGGGTTTAAATGTAGGTTACTAAACATGACTCTCTATTTCAAAGAGAAACAGAGACCGTTGCTAATATTGTGCACTTTAATTGCATATCTAGTTTATACTTATTTAATAGAATTATTGTGACATTATATTTTCTTATTTTTCAGATCCAATTGAAGACACAGTTGTCCCCAGAGGTGACACTGAGGACACTGAAGGGAATATGCCGTGTAAGAGCAGGGAAGCTGTTGGTGGTTACATAATGTCTTGTGGGAACACCCAGTGTCTCAGGAGAGCAGGACGGCAACAAAAACAGTGTGAGTGACACAGGAGCAAATAGTTCATCTCTGAAGTCGGCAGTTTGCGAACAATCACCCCACGTCCTCGCATGAACCCTCCGGGGGGGAGGGGGGCACTGGATTTAACATGTCACATCAGACCAACTGACGGGGTTACAAATCTTTAATGTCCAAAAAAATAAGATGAGACGCGTCTCCAGTGGTTACATTTTGTACACACGAAATACAAAGCAAGCAACAGAGGCTAACATTACTGACACAGAATGGCATGGCAGCAGTCTAACTCAGGCAAAACAAAAGTGTATGAATACGACTTGACAAAAACAAAACAGTCCTTTGTTTCAAAGAGCGGAGATGAATTCATGACGTCATGTGCAAAAGTATTTATAGTATAAAAGTATTGCTTTTTTTTTTCTCACAGCGAGAACTCGAGCTGCCATTTCTCTCATGTCCCAATAAAAGTGTGAGGTGAAAACATTTAATTGATTGATATTTGACAAAAACACATTAAAATCTCTGAAGGCTGAAGCTGAAGCTTATTTACATGTATCTTTGTTAAAAAAAAAAAAACACTTTTTCTTCCCAATTTTTACATTCCAAACGATGCCTCATATTGAAACATCTACTAGTGCTATGTCATACAAACACTAAATGGACCTCCTGGAACAATCTTTCACTGTTTGAGCGTTAAGGGATTGTAATCTGTGTCCGAAAAACGACTGAATGCATGATGGAAAAATTTGAATGCAGCTATTTTTTTTGGAACAGAGGTTTCTGATATATTAAAATATTCCAAATATGAAGCATCTGCAACTGGTTTAGTAAAATTACAGTATGATTTGGAAGAATGTTTTTTCTTCACTCTCTCTCTGACATCTGACAAAACGGTTTAAGACCATCTGACTGTGAGCTCAACTGGACATTACATCCCACATGTGTATTTTTGGTTCTCTTTTACTGCCGTTACAATTCTCAGGCCAAGAATCACTGAATATTAGAAGCTCAACATGTTTTTTTAGTGCATTTTTTTTTTTTTTAACTACAATAGATGGGTCTTTCACATCAGTTTAAAATCCAAGAAATAAATATGAATGATAACAAGGTAACAACAAATGATTTCATAGCCAAAAGGGAACAAATTACTACATTTATATTACATTCGACTTATAATGGAAAAGCTTTTTATCCAAAGCAACTTTCAAAAGAGGGGATGACACTTTGTTTTACGGTCCAGTGTGTGACATTCAGGAGGGTTTAATGGCAGAAATGGTTTGTTTAAATGTATAACTGCTCTAAAATCTATATTTTTTTCTTTTTCGTAGCCTGAGAATACGCCTTATGTGTATGTATTTTATGAAAGAGCCTTGCTGGCATGTTTCTACAGCAGCCTGAACGGATGTGCGTTATCACGTTCTGAAGCAGAAGCTTGCTATGCAAACTAGAACGACTCCACCTGGTTAACCGTTACGCACGAATCACCAAAGAGGACAGAGGAAATGGCAGAGAGAGTGGAGAGAGTTGAATAAAAGTGTTTCACTCTTTTCCGGTATGTGAAGGCCACCGTAGTTCCCTGACTCGCATGGTGAAAGGAAGGGTGAGATGTGAATTCTCACCATTAGATGTCACTAATTCTGACACACTGCACCTTCATGTACAATAAGAGAGTTTGAAGGATTTACTTAATGTAGACTTTATACAAAATAAAATGGACAGAGTCTTCTGGTTCATTCTCCTGAGGAATTAATGATCTTAAGCGCTAGTTTCAGCTCTTCTTCATTTAGACGGAAATAGATGATATAATACAGCCCGTGTGAATGACAAGCTGACATCATCCAATAGGAGCCTGGTTGCAGACGACAACTGGCATCAGCCTATTTGAGGTTCTGGTGACTTCAAAACAGGACTTTAGATGAGATCTTATGGGTGAAGTCACCACCTATAACTAAATCTGTTCAATAAGACACCTGTCAATTTACACCTGTCATTAAAATGCGTTTTCTGTGATCAGATTGCAATAGGATAGCGCCTAACCACTTCTAATTATAGGTGTAATACACCCATCAGGCACAGAGGACAAATTGTTATCCGATCTGCCAAACCATTTTGGCAGGTGGTCGCATTGTGACCTCGTTGAACAAGTGTAATGAAATGTGTCCGTCTCTGAGCACAGCTAATGTGAAAGCAGTGACAAAACTGTGCAGTTTCCCCTGCTTTCGGAGTGTAAATGCATGTGGTGAAGCGCTGTCCGATTGCTATATGTTCACAGAAAACGTGTTCTAATACCAGGTGTAAAGTGGGCCAAACTGTTTTAAGATCTGGTAAACAAACGCACAAAACAAACATATTTGTTATCATAAGGACTATAGGTTTTAAAAAATATACTGAAAATTGTTTTTTTTTTTTTTTTTTTTTTTGGATGGCTTTAATGAACAGCATTTCTCATAAGCCCTTGTTCGCCTATTAACATTATGGTTCAACTGAAGACAGTAGTCCATGAGCTAGTCAAGGAGTCATGGTTCGTTCAGACACATCTGTAATACAACCCTACTAACTACAAATGGCAATATACATATATACATGTATTTTTACAGAAGCAAATAGGATGTAAATAAAGATAATGCGTGTCATAATGACCACGTTTCATTTCTCCAAACACCACCTTCTAACCCCTGACCTGATCCTAAGGGTCAGAATGTGCAAACACAGAGCTTTGCTGTGATGGCGCTGCACTTGGTGTTCTGAACAAATCAGGAAACGTTTTTCTTTTAGTGCATCTCAAAACCACAAGCTGCTTCACTAATGACAGAGCATTTATCTCTTTTTTTGTCAGAAAAGTGTATTATGACGAGTAGTCATAACATCTGCAAATAGAGGTGTGACAGCACCTGTGGTTGTTTTTAATGAGAGCTGAATCTAATCTTTGAGCTGATCTTTGTTTATTTATGATTCTTTTACCAACTGTTGTAGTGAAGCCGACAGATGAACTAAATAATCAGCTGTACCTTGTTGGATATAAGCCTGTTAATTAGGTTTCTATTTTATGCGACATTCTCCCTTTTCACTTCAAGTCTGTTACCACTTTCAAAATCCCATTTGCTATGAGGGGAAAAAACAACAACAACTAGAAACTCTGAGCTGCAGCCTGCACACTGAGACTGGAAACATGTTGATGAATGTTGTCATCAAACATCCGATATGTGTCTTTTACTTTGGTTGCTTTCTTTGCAAGGATGACATTGCTTCTGATGCCTCAGAGGAAAGGTTCTTTGTAAAAAAAAAATCTGGTTCAGGTAACCAGCTTCCAACTTTAAAAAACTGCAGGATTTCAAAATATACAGCCTAGAAAAGCATCAGACTGTTTGGTATAATTACTGTGTGGGCATTGAATGCACTCTTGGCCCAAGACATTGGTGGTGTGTTATTGGCTCCTGTGATGGACTGGTGACCTGCCCGGGGTGTTTTAGAAATACAAACAAGCCACAGCGTTTTTTTCCCCTCCAGTCACAGAATAATAATGTGTCTGGTACTGACACAGCACTGTGGAGACATGTCTGTCTCAATTCCCCAAGCCTCAGTATTGAGCTCATGTCTAAATTTAAAATTTATATTATATAGATATAATGTCTCCAGACACTATATCAGAAAAAAGTCTGATATAATGGACGTTTTTTAGGTTTGAAATGAGATGGTCTATATTTCTTGACAGGTTTAAAATACACTGATGGTCTATCCATGTAGGAATGATCTCCTGGTCCTTAATGAGTCACTGAAAACACACTCAGTGCAGAAAGTCATGAGGGTCCCATGTTTTGGGAAAAGTTGATGCCCTTAGCAGAAGGAAGGACCAGGAAGGCAAACGGGTCGACATCACCATTCAAGGGAACTTTGGGAGTCTGTGGAGGAAAGTGTAGAAGAGGCTGTGATGATATGAACAACAAAGGCTTTAGTAACTTCAGAGTGTACATGGTTCCGACAAATTTATCCATCAGTTCTTTGAAAGAGGAGAAATATAATGTGGAATCATTTGTTAGTTAACAGTATTTGGTCAACTAGATCTATTTCCAATCCTGTTTCTCCATATTGTGATTGTGACCAGACCTATTTTGTTGCTTTTTCATGTGACTTCTGGGTTTATTCTATAAACAAAACAAAAATAAATAGAACAGAATTTATTTGGTTAAGTAAGGACTTTTTTTTTTGTGATCAATGAGTGACTGATAATAAAATGCTTTTTTATTGTTATTAGAGGCAAAATGGAGAGAGAAAAAATAAATAAACACATCCAAAACAGATGCTTAACACGTTTATCATACCCAATAGAACATGGACACCCAAGCCCAGAAGACCAGGTCAGGCCAGGTTTGGACAAAATCCAGAAATGATTGTTTGGCTCAGGTCAGGTTTGATAATGTCAAATGACATACACACACACAGAGTTACTCATAAGGTGTTTCACTTGTGAGTATTGCATGTGTATATTGTGCATGTGTGTGTTTTCATGGGGTTAGTAGTTGCTTCCTCCTGGATATAATATACATTTTGTCATTTGTCATGACCTTAAATAAAGGCTAACAACAACCTGCGCGACAGACTAGGCTTCGCTGGCTTCTACAGAAAAATACAAATAGTATTTTGACAGTATGTCAAAATGCAATTTCCTTTCCACCAAAGATAAACCCAGAATATATCAATAAACTACTTTAAAATGCATCTTTTACATTAAATGTTTAATTTGACTTAATGTCTAGGACCAATAAACTTCTCTGAATTTGTCTGGAGGTGGTCATAACTTGAGTCCACAAATTCTCATTTGTCCGGGTCAAAATTATCCAAAAGACAACATTTCACCTCTCAGTTCTTTTCTGACCTTTTGGAAGAGAGGAGAAACGTCTGCAAGACGTTTTCAGGTCCATCTGTTAGTAATTTAATTTCTGGACACAAAAAGTCACTATAGGCATTTTAGGGAACGTCTCCTGCCAGCTCCCTTTGCTTAACTTCTGAATAATGTCTGAGTGAGCTCATGTGACAACACAGAAAGAAAATCTGGCTCCACCCAAGTGGCAATCGGTTGTGACATCGCCCATAAAAAATATGAATCTGTTTTAAAGCTGCCATGCAACCAGCAACCAGGATCCTATTGGATATACCAGCTGCTCTAAATGAGAACACAATTGTCATTATGTTCTATGTAGGAAGACCAAAAACTACTCATTGAGACTATTAACTCTAAAAAAATATTGACTCAAATTATAAAACAAGTGAGAAGTAGTGTGTTGGAAAATAAGCTATATTTGCAACCAGCAGAGTCGTCCCCTCAGAAGACTGTGTCCACCTTTTTTTTTTATAAACAACCTATGGCTCCACCCTTTGCCTAAATGTTCTGAACATGTCTGACCATGACAATCTCTCTCTAAATGTCTTGAAGGTTAGGTAAACATTTTCTGGAGTTTAATGTTGAAGTTCATGTCTGAAAATGGCTTTAGTTAGTTTACTTAACTCTTAAAACATTTCTCACAAACAGTTTTACTTTTGATCGGAGAGCCCGATAATAAAATTAGTTACAAATACATAAATAATGCAAACTGATGATTAAAGGTGGTTTAAATCCACTCGAGCTTTGGAAATGCTCCAACTCTTGGTCTTGGTTCAACAGTGTCCGTGCAGAAAACAATTGGGACCACAGATGTCCTATATAACTCCTCTTATTTACAACCTGGAGGTGAGGTTCCTCAGAACTGTTCTGTTTTCCAAGACAAATCAGAACCATCTGGATGAAGAGCCTGGGGTTGATTGTACAAACTAATCCTGATATCTAAGCCAGTTAATGATTACTGTAAATTTTCAAATGCTTTTCTTCTCTTAAAAATAAATGAATGGGAAGGTTTTAGCTCATCTTACCTGAGTTTCACTGTTCCAACACAAGAACGATGGCTGCAGTGACCCATTTGCACTGGGATATTCTGGTAGATGTGTCCCCAGGTTTTCATTGTTTCCACTCAAATGTCCAACACTAATGCTGGTGGTTGTGTGAGCGCTGGAACTGGACACCCCCTCGTGATGGTGGCCTGAAAGTGTCATATCTAGGTGTGGCAGAGTGAAGGCTGCAGCATTCACCATGGTTTTTGCAGCGTGTGCAGCTCCTCTGGAGCACCTGGGTTCCAGATGAGGCCTGTTCTGTTCGATCCCAGTGCTCAGTACAGGACCGTCTCTGTTTTCATACATGCAGCTGCCAGATAACATCTGTGTTTGTGGATGAGCTGTTGAGTTCACACTGCCCGGTACGTGCGAGGAATGTGAAAAAGTGCAACGATTAAAGGTTTGCGGCAGTAGCTGCTGCTGCTGCTGGTGATGATGCCACACTGAAAGGCCCTGTGGATGTGGACGCTGTGGACCCACGGGAGTCTGCTGTGCACCAGTGTGGGTTAGACAATATTGAACACCCTGGTCCATTAGCTCTACACCAGATTGAAAGCTGCTGTGAATATTGTTGGTGTTTTTTGTGGCAGGAAGCAATGATGGTGTTGAAATCAAGTCACTGCTACAGTTGTGATAGCAGCTGGTGCTCCTTGGAGGCCACAAAGAAGAGGAGTGTCCCTGTTGAGTGTTACAAGACTGAGTGGGTGTTAGTGAACTTATGGTCCCATGAGAAGTCTTTGAAGCGTCTTTTAGTCCAGTTGAATTACAAACATTATCAGGAATATTTCCTTCTCCTCCAAATCTACTCTGTTTTAAGTTCAAGTCCGTCATTTGCTGCCATTGTGGATCATTATCCGCAAACCCATGATTCTCACTTTGAACAGACCCACCACTCTCTCTCCGCAGAGCCTCCTCCACGTATGTGAACACGTCATTTGCCAGGGTGCGATTCAGTTCCCTCTCGGCATCCAGTCTCTCTTTATTCATCCTGATGAGGGTGTTTTCCCAGTCCCTCAGCTCAGTGTCATCCACCTCAAGGCCCTCTATCCCTCCATACCCAAAATCTCCCAAAATCTGCTCCAAAGACTCAATCATGGCATCAGATGTGAGGTCCGCTGTGCTCAGTCTCTTCTGCAGAGCCTGGCTCTGACCAGGAACACTGAGCAGAGCATGGCTGTCCAGAAACACTTGCTCCAAGGACAGTTGGGTTTGCTCGCATCCATTGTCCTCTGCCTGGGAGAAGATTGGGAGCTGTGGACTGGGATTCTCTGGCTGCGTGTAAACAGAGTGGTCCTGGCGGCGAAGGGATCCCAGGAGTGAGGCAGGGTCCAGAGGTTTCTCTGGTGTGGACTCAGAGGTGCCTGGTGTGTTGGGGCCAGAAGGACCACTGATGGAGAAGACATCCAGAGAAAAATCATACAGGACACCTTCGCCGGTGGCAAGGTTGAACGGAAGCTGCTGACGCCTCTGACGCAAGTGTTCCTCTCCTTCTTCATTTCTGCAGAACAGAAGGCAACAAGCAACAGTTGAAATTACACTGCGGGTAATTCTAATATTTATAAAGACATTTTCACTACATTTATAAAAAAGACATAAAAACTATGTCATTGTTGCATTGTCTTAGCCAAATGTGATAAATTTTAGCCTACTAGATGATTAAAGGGGATTTCTAGTGTCTTTCGACCTGGGTCCTAGGTTTATAAATGTGGGTCATTAAAGACATGCATATTGGGGATTAAGTTAATCAGACACTCTAAATTATTATTGATAATAATAATCCATGAATCAGTGTCATCTTACATGTAAAATTTAAAAAAACATTATTAAAAACAAGTTAACAATGCATAAAATACCTATAGAGTGGTTTTAAACAGAAGGATGGATAAAACAAATCAAAGTGAAGTCAGAGTTACAGTTGTCTGGTAGGAGGGAGTTCCAGATGTGTGGGACAGAACAGCTGAAAACAGTACAAATGTTCCTTCTCTATATGTTGGCCCTGTGATGGACTGATGACCAGTCACCCTATGTCCAGCTCCTCCCCACAGTGGAGAATAAAGCAGTAGAAAATCTCTAGTTGACTTTTAAAGGGGGCTACATGTAATAAATGTATTAAGTCATAAAATGACGACGATGTCTCATCAGAGATCGGTACACACTGTATTGATCTCTGAAGCAATCAGTGTGAAGCAATCAGAGGAAAACCAACATGTTTTTCTCGTTTGAGGTTGAACACCTCCCAAAATAGTTTGGCAGCACTGCAGACAAGATATGACAATTGATCTTCTATACTACTAACAATGTTAATTTTGCTGTTTATAGTCACTGAATTGGGAAAACAAACGCAAGCCTGAAATATGATGATAAGATTGAAACACTCACGTGAGAGCTTTCTGGCGAGCGATGATGAAGTCTGGTCTCCCGTCCTTGAAGACTATCCTGGCAGAAGCTTGAACCCAGAGCCACTGTCCCGTTTTAGTCAGCAGCCTGAAGAATGTGAAGCCGCTGTCTCCAGTTTTAATCACTGACAAACAGAGCAGGTACCACAGACATGTACAGTTAAAAGCAAATAACATATTAGAAACTCAGAAGAGAGAGGTAGTTGGGTTAAAAACAGCACAGAGAAGCACAACTCACTCTTGAGGTGGTTGTCAGCACAGTACATCATGTCAGCAGCATGGATGAACTGATAACCAGAACCAGTTGTGACCAATTCCACCTCTGTGTAACCTAAAACCAGTTTCCCTCTGAAAAGAGAAATAAACACAGAACAGAGTGTAAGATGTGGAAAAGTTAGACAGTAATTGGATAAATATCACTTTCTGGCTCAATGTCTATTGAGTAGGAGATATTTGACACTTGACACTTGATTAAAAATAATAAACACTTCGGAAGGTGTAGTTAAATCCAGATAAGAGTTACCTGTGGGTTTGATTTTAGTCAACACATTGCATTAGACCCATTTTTAGGCAGAAACCTGGGCTCACTTACTTGCTTGGTGTTCACTTTTTAGAGTTTTTCCTTCTGTTTTTGCTGCTGTCTCACATTGAGTTACCCAGTTATTTAACAAGAATCTGACTAGAGAGCTGGCAGGAGAGGTTCCAAAAAAATGACTGGGGCAACTTCTGCAAATAACTGTGGACATTTTTGTCCTCACAAACACAGGCCATTATTCTCCATGTAAGGCACACACACCTGTTTATGCTCAGCACGCAACTCGCTAACGCCTAGGTGGTGTACAAAGAAACTAGTGTGGATAAACAGGAAGTGGATAAGGTAACATCTGCAGATGCATACAGTGGTTACATTACAATAAAGAAGTGAACCACTTTCTTCAAAACAAGGTTCTCTTTATTACACATTTGGGGTTTTTTTTGTTTTCACACCTCACATCTCTGATAAGATACATCAACGCAGTAGAAGAGATGTGGGAATTCTGTGTCTGACATAGCTTTAATGTAACTTCCTCCCTGTGTCGTTTTGTTTTCAGCCTTAGGATGCTGCTTATAGAGACATCCCTCACACATACCATTGCACACGCAGCATATTCAAAGGCGCGTGACACAGCATTGCAACTAATTTATTGAGCCCTTGCGTGCAACGTGCAGGTGGATGTCTGACACAGTGACAGGGAGTATAAACCAAGCTTGAGAGCTCCAGTACCTAGTGTCTATGCCCAGAGGAGCAAAGTCCATTCTATGTTTGGTCTGGAAGATAAGGGTCTTGGTCCGGATCTCCATGACAGATGGAGACTGCACAGGTGTGGCGATGGCAAAAAGAGCAAGCTGAGGAGGAGCTGCGGTCCCATCAGCTCCAGTGCCTCCCTGTAAATGCAGGTACTTGAGACGTCCAGTGAAGTTTAGAGCCTGCAGAACAGGAGACAGATTAACATTTTAGCGATTTCTACCGCTATCTCTTGCATCCCTTATCCAAACAAGTCAGCGGTGCACACACCGGTGGCCTTAATAAGTCACCTACCAAGTTTGAAGCCTATCAAGCAAACTATTGGACAATTATGTGATAGACAGTCAGACAAGACATTTTCTCTGCATTTATACATGGATAATTGATATAGACAAGAAACTGTGTGAATAAAAGGTGCAGTTCTGGAAAAAAAAACACCACTTTGGTCCAAACAAGAGTGTGGATACCTGACATGAAAACCTTCAGTATCAGATTTAACATCAGGCTGAGTTATGACAAATATTTTCACACTAGAATCAGGTTCAGGTTGGGCTTGATCTCATTGCCTTGGTCAGCCAGGGAAAACAAACAGTACCTATGCTAACACCTGGGTGTGCAGACAGTGCAGTGTAATAAAAACTTAGCCTTGCTTACATTAGCTGAATTGGGCTCATGCCAGGTTTGAACAGAAATAAATATACTGAATTTTAGGTTCCCGTCTGGCACTTTAGTACTCTCTTGGATTTAGGTCAGGTTTGAAGATGAAAATGTCATCCATTTTACCATGTTTACCATTTCAAAATAATATTAGATGTCATAGAAACAGCAGCTAACTTTATATTCTGCACACATTTGCTCCTGACTTGATGTATATTGTAAATTGGGTCGCAACAGTTTGTCATCGTTAAAAAATGTGCAGAAGAATGCAGAAGACCATCGCTAAAGGAGGAATGATGGACTCACCTTGGCGCCAAATACAATCAGATTGCTAAAAAATAAAAAGCCACGAAGACAATCTTACACACATGTACAATATATGCACACTTTGCACATTCCCCCTAGGCTGCATGAAATTTCATCTTTCTTTTTTTTTTAACTGTATATAGTCATAGTTTTCATGCTGTACATACTTGTCACAGCCATACTGTGGGTCTGTTACACTGTGTTTGACTATTTACTATTTACTGACAATGCAACAGTAAAATACAGCACATTTACCGTTGCATTGTCAGTATTGTTTTTCTTGTTTATATTACTGCACCCAAAGCAGTACCTGCACTGTATTGCATTTTTATGTTGCACCTTGGCCCTCGTGAAACAGTTCCACTTCAGTGTGTACTGTGTATACAACTGAAATGACATTAAATGTACTACTACTACAGCTACTATGATATAAATAGTTGCTGTACTAGTCTATAAAATGCAATATTGTTATTAATTGTTGTTAAATGTGTAAGGTTCCCAGAGGAGCATTTTTCTTTTTTAATCACATTTGTGGCACAGGTAAGTGGTTTAGGGTAATTATTTCCCTTTCCTGCCAAAATGCAAATGAGCAGATAAGGGGCCAGACCTGTTTAAAATGTTAATAAAATTATTATGATGCACTGTGCCACTGTCATCAACTTATGATTCTTGAGACAAGGAACCAAATTTTCAAGTCCATGCAATTTAATTTGTCATCAGCAAGAGGTCAAAGTATGAAACGGTTAAAAAAAAAAAAAAAAAGGTTTCCAAATTCTACTAATCCAAAAATAAAACTTGAAAATTGAATGAAATGAATTGTTAAATATGATATCACATACAACACACAGTGAATTTCAAACAAATCAATAACATGCCCTTACTTTCTGTCAACTCCATCAGATTTTCTTATAAACTTGAAGAAACCAAACAAAGTTATGGTCTCCTATAATCTCAGTAAGTCATTTCCCACCTTTAGCTGATTGCAGTAGTAAGACACATGATCTTGTGAGACTTAATTTAAAAAATTTAAACAAACGATATTGGAACACACATTAAAATAATTAACCATGTAAAGTATCAGATTACAAATTTCGTTTTATCCTATGGACATCTACAATGTCTACTGAATATAAACTGTATGACTGTGGTTTGGTTTTGTTACCAGGAATCCAGATGTGTTGTCTTTGAGGCATCGCAGGCGGCAGCAGAAGCTCCTTTCCAGAAACGAAGAGTTCTCAGGAGGGAGGTACTGAGGCAGGAAGTTCTGAGATGTGCCCAAACTTTTAGAGCTAGGCTGCTCATCTGCAGAGAGATAGATATTCATCAAATCATACACATACCGTATATTTTAATGCATCTGCCTTCTAGAATCATCGGCATCAAACACTCTGCATAGCCCCCACAACAACATAGACAATGCATCAAATGAGAAATGTCTACCTTATCTTTGATTATTTTCACCATTAACTCTATAGAAGATAGTGAAACATTCTCCTCAGATTTTCTTAAAAAAAATGATTCCATGTCATCAAAGTCTGAATAATTTTGTTGGACTGACAAATTAAAGAGATTCAGTTAATTATCAGGAAAGAAAAAGAAAAGTATCAACCACTGTTAATGGACAAACTAGAGGTAGGAAATACTTGGCATTTTTCAGCTGGTTTGAATCAAACAAAACAATTGCCAATCATTTGTCACGATGATGCGTGAGTGGTAGAGCAAGTTGTCTAGACACTGGGAGTTTGATTCCAAAAGGGGAAAGTGTCCTTTCGGCAAGTTGTGCCAGTAGCATATCAAAGAGTATGAAAGATATATGACAGAAAGTGTGCTGCACAGAGATGTGAGGTATGAATGTGTGAGTGAATGGTTGTGAAAGGGTGAGTGGCAAACCTCTAGTGTGAAGCAGTTTGAGTGATCATCAGTGGTAAATACAGACCATTTACCAATTTTTAAATAATGAGAGCAGAAATTAGTAGAAGGGGCCATAGACATGATTATCATTATTTTAGGTGGATTAATGTCAATGATTTAGTTCTGCGTAACTAGGATTAATAGTTTATTTTTATTCATATATTTAATAATTTATATTTATTCAAATATATATATAAAATGTCAAAAAATAATTTTATCTATGACCATAAACTTCATGAAATCAGTCAGGTCTAATCTCTAATTTGGACTTGTTAACAGAGATATGGAACACTCTGCCAGCTCATCTTCCATCACATTTCTTCTTGATGTTGCATTTTTAGTTTCTATTTCTTTTTGTACATACTGTATGTAAACAAATAAAAATCAATTATAAATAAAATCAACGTACTCATGTGGTTTTTGAGGGCAATTTGGATTAAACAAAGACAAAATATGAAATTGAGGGATTGCAAGTGGAGCTTCATTTTAAGATACAATTAAGAAGTTTTCACATTTTCATCTCTGCTGAGTAAAATCGTACATATAGTGTAAGATGTTTACCTCTTGCTCTCTTGTTCGTGTTACCTTCACTAGGGTTGAGGGCGAAGTGGAGTTGACATTTGAACATCTCTCTGTCATCCACATGAACCAGATCATACACACCCTGATGGAGGATGTCCGACTGATGACAGACAAAGGCGTTTGTGCATGTTTATTTTTCAGTAAATTGACTATATTTAAAAACAAAGATGACAGTTGACACTGTGGTTGATGTCATAGTTTACCTGATGGAAGCCCAGGTAGTCTAGAATGGTCGGGGATGCGTAGAAGATGATACCATCAGTCGTCACAACCAACACAAAACCATTCAGAGCCTGTGCATATAACGAAAACAAACCCAACCAAACCCACACAATCACACACACTGTAGCTAAGACAAACACTGGTGCATGAGTGTGATCCTACTGTGTGATTTGTTGGTAAACCTGAAGAAGAAATTCCCCTTCTGAGAAACTGACTCCATCCAGAGACACAGTCTGTCCATTTTGGCTGTTTGCAGCAGGTGACTTCATATTTGCAGAGAGCACTGCTGCAAGAAACATCAAGAACAACAACAAAGAATTCAGTCAAAAGCCACTTGTACATTTGAGTTTCAGAATCCTTTTGAATTTCCAGATACTCAGAGTTAAAAAATAAAAAAAGTTTTTGGTTTTTGTGGAATAATTTCATTTCAAGCCAAATAATGGAATCATCCAAAATGAAACTAGAATGTTTGAAAAAGCTGTGCATGTGGGAGACACTTAAAAAAAACAATGTCATTTTCATAGCGGGTCTAATAATTTCATCCTCAATTGTAAACTGCACATATGGAAATGCAATGCATGTCTGCACATAGTATGGATAGTATGGAAAAAAAGCATTAAATAGAGAAAATCTTAAAAATCTTGCTCAGCACTGGTAGGTTTTAGCTTGAACAAACAGAAGAGCAGTGTTTTTTTTTTCTGTTTTTTTTTTTGGGCTTGTTTTTTCCCCCTTTGTGTCAAAAAGCAAAGAAAGTTCAAGCAAAACTTCAGAGTAATCTAATCTGTTATCGCTGGCATTCAGTCAGCTAAGGAAAGCCTCCTTTCCTTTCCTTACAGTAATGACTCAGTGGCACGCTAACAAATTTCCCTCCTCCCCTTTTTTAAAACAAACCCACTGGAGCTGCCTCTCATCTCCACTCCACAAACTCGGGACAGCTTTCTATAGAAAAGACTCAAGATGCCTGGCTGAAGGAATCCTGAGTTTGTTATCACTGCACCCACTCTAAACAGCTCAGAGGGACCTGCTCCAAGTAGTGTAATACATCAGAAGGTCTGTACGCAGTGAGCTCAGCGTGACACTCAGAATAACAAACCCCTTGCAACATGCAGAAGATGGGAAAGACCAAACGAAGCAAGACAGTTTTACAGATTCATGAATCTGACCTATGTATAACACATGAACAAACCAAAAACATCTAGACATAACTAGCCCTTAAAAAAACATAATGTTGCAACTATAGTACTGTGCAAAAGTCATAAGCCACTGTTCACTTTGTTACCCAGGACACACTGAATCACGAGTTTGTCGTGAAGATGTTTCCCCTCCCAGAGGCTTCTTCAGTTCAGAACAGAGCAACAAATGAAAATATCACAGAATTTTACACACATGAAGACAACAAAGCTAGTGTATTTAAAAACGTATTAAATAGCCCACATTTTTACAGTCTGTGCTTAGTGAACCTTTTTTTTTTCCTTTAGAAATTTTGGATTGTGGATTGTGGATTGTGTCAGATTTTATGTTTTTCTTTTTTCCAGTATCCAATCCTGTGATTTGACCAGCATCAGATCCATACTCTGAAATCATTGTATCAGTGATTCCAAGCTCTGGGTCAGTACCCACAGTGGATCAGAAGCTTTTTTCTTGGTCCCCTAACAAATTTGCATTATTTTCCAAACCACTTAATTTTCCTTTCAGGAAAACCCAGAGGAAACCAATGCACACACAGGGAGAACACACACACACAGTTTTCAGGTTAAAATTCTGCATGCTGGACCTTATCCTTTTTTCACAGGAGACATTTTGACATGTTAAGCAGGTATTATTGATCACATTAACTGTCTTCAGTTCATGTAAAAGTGAACCAGCACAAACCCTGATGTTTGTTCATTTACAGCTGTGTTTGTCCTCCTGTGACCTGTCAAAACGACTGCAATGAGAATGCTATCAGAAAAGCTGAATTAAAATTATTATTTTTCTGTCAATTAATTGCTCAAGAGAAAACTGCAGACACTGTTGGACATTTTTATACAATAAAACTATAAAAACCTACAGTTACCTACAGGACAATAAAAAGGATACATTTTGATGTAGGTATTTTCTCGTACCTTTTCTTATGATGTTTGCCATTTTTACATTTTATAATTTGAACATTGCGCGCTTAAAAATGAACAAACATGGTGATTGTGTTTCCTCATGCAGCCTCTGAAACCACTCTAAAAAATATAGGAAGCATTCCTTCATCTATGCTATGCTAAAAGCATCTTAAATTATTGCAGCAGTTAAGTTTATGGTCATTTGGTATGGTACAGTCATTGATAAATGTGCAGTGTTTAACCTGAACTTGCTTGGATTCAGGCCTCAGTATGTCAGCTGCATTTATGGAGCAGACACAGCAGATTCATCCCGGAGGAAAATACAGCCGCTGGGCCAAGTTAATCGTCCAACTGACCTCTCCACAACCTCGCTCAACCCCTCGCCATCCACAAACACAGGAAGCAGACTTGAGCAATTGCCAGCCTATCAAGGCAAACTTGCTGGTGTCAGACATCCTGAGTAGTTTAAACTCCATTGCTATGGCGACAAAGGTTCACTCTGGCAACAAGCACACCTGGTGAGGACAGACTCACCAACGCCTGGGACCAATTTAGAACAGGAAACAGGAGACAAGTCTGTGCTGAACAGTCTGTTCATCCTGCATTAGTTTCTTAATGCAAACAAGTAAGTGGTGGAGCGTGTGCCCTGAATAATTAATTACACTTCCTATATGATACTATTTAGGTGTTTTCCTTTTAATTTATTGAGTATTCCAGCAACAAAAAAATCTGCACATCACTTTTGCTTAGCATTACAGTTTATTATTTCACCAACTGATGTTCTGGCCGGAACAAATGTACAGGGGAACCAGAACTTGAATTGTGAAATAAATTAACTGTGATGCAGAGTAAGAGGAGTGCGAGCTATGTTTTGTTCATGAAGTTTCTACTTTTCAATTCACCTAGATCTAAGAAAGTTGGATGTGTGTATTGGCGATATTTTAGTATTAACTATAACTTAATTATAGTTAAGTTAATAAACTTAACTATAATTAACCATTATTGC
The DNA here is from genome assembly GCA_016785285.1 of Brachirus orientalis. Taxonomy (NCBI): domain Eukaryota; kingdom Metazoa; phylum Chordata; class Actinopteri; order Pleuronectiformes; family Soleidae; genus Brachirus; species Brachirus orientalis. Next base: position 1,049,109 of record JAFBJR010000905.1, read on the forward strand.
TAGTGCCCTAACCTTGACCCTGACTCTAACTTTCAGCCTAACTTTACAACATGTCTTGTCATGTTATGTTATGGGGACTTACACATGAGACACTATGAAAATATTAACTGTTATACTCTAATGCACACATGGCAACCTAAAAGATATAAATTGTTTATAGTACTGTTGGTGGCTTTTACATGGCCACTTGCTATAACACATACTATAAGTGTGATTTGTGTAAGGTTTCATCTACGCAGGACATCAGAGATAGTGATACCATGTGATCATGAGTACACGTGTGTTCAGATTGGGCAGATTTACAAAGTGTACAGTTCACTTAATGTAACACAGAGCCCAGGGTTTGCTGCCTTAGGTTTTGATGACAATCTGCTGGGTTTCCAGCCAAAAAATTAAAACATTCCCACAACCTAGGAGGAAGGACAACAACAAATCAGCTCAGCACATTCAAGATGCTCCTCTGAGAACTAAATTTACGTCCTTGCAAAGTTTACCAGGAATTAAGTCTATTGACAATCCCAAATCAGTAAATGTTACATTTACTTAAATGTTTTTGGGGTTTTTTTTAAATTCAACCTTTATCTAACCAAAAATAATTAATTTTTTTAATTTTTTTATTAATACTAAATAATAAAAAAAAACTCAGATTAAAAATCTGCGAGAGTCTCTTGACCAAGAGAGTAAGCAGTACATACTGTAAAAAGGTTTTAGACAAGACATGGTTACAACTATTGAAACACACAGTTCAAAGAATACAATACAAAATCACATTAACAGTAAGTTTTAAACAAAATCCATAGAAAGTGCAATCAGACAAAACATCTACAGTCAGATGTTTTTTTTACCTCAAAGTCATTGAAAAAAACTTTTAAAAATGTCCAATGAGACTAGATCCTTCAGTTATAGACAGTTTTGTAGATTGTTCCAGTCAAAGGCAGTCACATATTTAAATACCTTGTTCCCCAGTAGAGTTCATACCTTTGGTACCAACAATAAGAATAAGCCCTGGGATCAAAGACTGTAACTCCCTGTACTTTTTTTGACAGATTACTAACCACTACAACGACCATGTGGCTGGTTAAGCATTTGATACTGTTGACCACAAGATATTGCTTGACCGACTGCAAAACTGGGTGGGTCTTTCTGGTACAGTGCTTCACTGGCTTGAGTCATACTTATTGGACAGGGATTACTTTATGTCACAAATCCAAGCAGATAAAAATGACCAGTGGAGTTCCTCAAGGCTCAATTCTAGGGCCTTTGTTGTTTAACATTTACATGCTTCCACTAGCTGAGATCTTGACAAACCAGAAAAATTTGTTACCAGAATTATGCAGATGACATGCAAATTTACATCACCATATTGCTGTTAGTCTATGAATCACTGAATGGTTTAGGCCCCAAATACATTTCTGACCTGTTGGCTCACTATGAACCATCCAGACCATGAATGTCATCTGGGTCAGGTTTGCTCTGTGTCCCCAGAACCAGGACCAAACATGGGGAAGCCACCTTCAGATTTTATGCTCCAAATATCTGGAACAATCTCCCAAAAGAGAGCAGATCTGGTACATCAATTCATTCTTTTAAATCTAGCCTGAAAGCCTACCTGTTTGCCACTGCGTTTAAATAAAAATGAAATCATCAATCTGCTGCATCTCAGCCGTAACTGCAACTTTTAGTCTTTTAAGCTCTTTTTTCTTTCTTTTACCTCTTTGTTTAAATGTTTTAAATGTTTTACTATTCCTTTTATATCTGTAATGCTGCTGCTGCATTTCTCTATTTTTTTTATTGTAAAGCACTTTGAAACACCTTGATGTTGAAATGTGCTATATAAATAAAAATTATAATGTTTCAGCCTTTTCACCAACCGTGAGTATAAGTTCTAAATGAGCTAAATGGTGTTTTTGCAGAGGCCTTGATTAAACAAAATTTGAGTGAAAAGAAGGTTTAAATCTTTAAAACTAAAATATACTTTACCAAAATAAAAAATAATGTTGACAGCAGTGACTCAGAGTCAACTATGAGGGTGTTTTTGTCTCCACACACAAAATATAACTAAGCACATTATAAAACAGTCGCTGTCTGTGTTTGTGCTCTCTTCTACATATAAAGAACATTCACGCATATTAATGGAAATGTAGACATCAATGATTGCGTGAGTTGTGTACGACCGTCTTCAGCATTATTCAGGCCTGAACAAACATCCTCCACAATCAGAGGAAACTGCAGTGGAAGGTTAGCCAGAGAGGCAGCAGAGATTTGAAAGGCCACAGGGAGACCTTGTCTCTGAGGACAATGACATCAAGTGCAATAAGCTTTTTCATCCTGAACAACACACAATAAACATCAGCATGGTTAGAAACACTGGTGACAATGGTCAGTCCATCAGTCTACTTTTTTCTCAAATTTTAAACTAGTGGATGGACTATTAAATACAATACATTCCATTAAATACATTAGTTGATGGTTTCAAGAGGGTTAATCATATTATTCCTCAACTTGTTTGCATAGGTAAAACTAACTTACAAGAGCAGTTGAAGTCAGTAAAGCATTTAGCTGCTAAAATATTAAACTTTGCAGATGTTTTTAAGAAATCTTGTTCTGTGAGTTTTTTTCCCCCCATTTTTAAATAAAAGCGTTAAATTAATATTCATATTCATTTAATATTATATTTTGATAAATGATTAATTGGTGTGAGTGTTTTTTTCAATAATTAAAACAAGATGTCTGATTTTTCAGCTTCTTAAATTTGAAAATTTCCTGTTTTCTTTGCTCCATATAAGAAAGAAATCATTATGGAATAACTATTATCATTTCCAGGTTTGGGTTTGGTAATTCATGTATTAAAATAATTGTAAGTTGCAGCCCTTAACAAGACAGCAGCAGGTTTTAGGTTAATGATTTATCCCTGGTTCTGTGAAACATGAGTGAGAGAATGGGATACTGAAATAAATGTTGAAAGAAAAAAGTTATAATATGGACCTAGACTCATCCTTTCAGAAAGCTCTGCAGGCTCACCTGAGGTGTGGGGTAAGTTACTCACTGGAGCTTAAAGATATTTCAAAGGTTATTGTCCAGGTTTTTGCCCTCAATCAATGCAGAGGAGTGCTCTTAATTTTAAGCTTATTCTATAAGATTCTTATGCAGCATTAACTAAGAGAAGAGCGGTGTTTGACAACACTAACATCAAAGTGGAGAACAGATAAGGTGTTCACGGTACGACAGCAGAACATGCTGGTGTAGACACAAACTGCCTCACTTCCTAGTGCTCCTTTTAACACGGGTCAGTTCACTCTCTGCTCTCAAACGTTGTACATATTATAATAAACATTAATTTCACAATGATTTTCAGTGCAGCTGCACCAAGTGTGTTGGTTATTCATACGTCGCCATTCGCTGACAGCTCCCTCCTACAGAGCCTCGTGAAGAGCCCTCATGTCGTGCCACTGTGTCTCCTCCCTCTGCAGCCCCCTTCATCTCCATCAACAGTAGTGATCAGCCGGCTGATAGCAGAGCCACAGACGCACAAAGACAGAGGAGTGGCCATGGGTGCTCTGGTGTAATATCTGCGACCAGACCTGAGCCTCATCATTCCATTGTAATTATGTTAAAATCAATGTTTAATTGCTGGATGATTGAGCTCATACCTGAAAGATGAGTAACTATTTTCATATGAATGTGGTCTGAGTATAACTCTCACTCACTCGTTTTCTACCGCTTTATCCACTAAGGGTCGCTGGTGCCTATCTCCAGCTGACATGGGGCGAGAGGCAGGTCACACCCTGGACAGGTCGCCAGTCCATCACAGGGCCACATAGAGACAGACAACCATTAACTCTCACATTCAAACCTAAGGGCAATTTAGAGTGTCCAATTGGCCTAATCCCCAAATCTGCATGTCTTTGGACTGTGGGAGGAAGCCGGAGTACCCGGTGGTCTGAGTATAACAATGCATGAAAAAGTGAATTCTACTGCTGAAAAAAATACAGGTGATTCATCAGTTTCATGGGTTAAACCTCATTTTGTTCCAACACTCCCCTCTGCTGCTAATGTATACATATAAACACTCCCTCATTCAGGTCTGATGTTGCTTGACAGAGCTTGTTTTGAGATGAAGGACACAGCATGCAAATAATGTTACAATGTTTCTGTTCACAAGGACCAAACAGAGGCAGAATAATAACATTAAAAAAAGGAATCACAATAGGTTATGCACTGCGGCTTTAATTAATCATGGCAGCCCTAAACAGCTGCATTAGCATTTGAGGAAAATGCACATTTTTAAAATCTCTTTGATATGGGGGTTGTGTTTACGTCATCTTCATCAGTTGGGAAAGACAAGCTCACGCACAATTTTTTTTTAGCCAAGACAAGAGTAGCCAAATGTACCTGCATGTTCTCTGTGTACTGATAACAGAGGAAACCAAATGCCACCTTTGGATGGATGTTTTTGATCAGTGTCAGAATAAGAACCTACTGTACCAGTTTGCCTGTCTAATGTTCGTCTCCGCAGACTCCATCTGCCTCACAGCACAGCCTGTCTCCTATTTCCCTCCCAGAAGGGAAACTATTCATTATTCAGTATCATAGAGTTCCTACTCTGACGCCTTAAACATTCAGAGCTCAGCCACAGAAATGCCTGGTGCACAAACGTGACACACACACACACACACATACAGTCTCTCACACAAGTGTATCCCTGTTACTCTCAGCCACCACAGCTTTATGAGTGTGTGTGTACATCTCACTGACCATGAAAGTAGTTCTGCACCTTCAGGTACCCCACACTGAGGCGGAGCACTGACAGTTTATCCAGACGACCTCTGACCTCCTCAGAGAAAGGCAGCAGGCTGGTCAGATGGTCCAGCTCCACATTGAGACGGTCCCGGTGGCGTTTGGACGGATTGGTCTTCACGGGTGAAGGTTTCACACTACAGGAAGACACAGGACAGAAGGACATGTTAACAATGGAACAGAATAAAATTTAATAGGTCCAGTGTGTAAGAAGTAGTGACATCTAATGGCAAGAATGCAACAAATGTAGGACTCCTTCTGTCTCCCTCTTTCTCAAGTGCTTCAGGGAACTACGGAGGCTTTCACTCACTCACTCATTTTCTACCGCTTTAGCCTCCACTGAGGGTCGCAGGGGGTGCTGCTGCCTAACTCCAGCTGACATAGGGCAAGAGGCAGGGTACACAGATTGCGAGTCCATCACAGGGCCTCATAGAGACACAATTGTTCACTCTCACATTCACACCTACGGGCAATTTAGAGTGTCCACCTGGCCTAATCCCCAAAACTGCATGTTTTTGGACTGTGGGAGGAAGGCGGGGTACTCAGTGAGAACCCACGCACACACAGGGAGAACATGCAAACTTCATGTAGAAGGGCCGTTGTTCCGACTGGGTTGCGAACCCGGGACCTGTTGCTGCAAAGGCAAGAGTGCTAACCACTACACCTAAAAATAATATACAGTAAACACTAATTTTTTCATTGTCATTTTATAAATAAATGTGAATATACTGTATATGCATATAGTACTTGTACTTATAGTAAAAGAACTGATAATTCAGAAGACTAGACTTGAGAATACTTTAAAATAATCAAGGAAAAAATACAAGAAATGAAAGACATCTTATATAATATGTTAAGATGGTGAAAGTGGGCATGACACTGAATTAGAGCTAAAAATAGCAATTATTATCATAATTAATTAATCAAATTATTGTTTGGTCCATAAAATGTTGATCATTTAATATAAAAAGCTACTCCAACCGACCGATGTACAATTGTGCTGATAAGTTTACATACCCTGGCAGAATTTGTTAGTTTTTGGCCATTTTTCAGAATGGTTATTGGTTGGGTGAAGTCATCATCAAACTATTGTGTTTGCTCTTTTTAAACCATAATGACAACAGAACCAAATAACCCTGATGAAAAGTTTCAATACCCAGGAGGTTTTGGTCTGATAACAGACAACACACAAGTTTAAATGGCTACTAAAGGTAACCAGTCTCACCTAGGATCTGTTTGCTTGTGATCAGTGTGCATGTATATGACCCCTGCAAGTTTTATCCAGTGCTGCACTGACTGGCTAGATTTTGAGCCATGGGGAAAGCAAAAAAATCCTCAAAATATCCGTGATCTGTTTATAAAACAGTAAAAGGATATAAAAGGGTATCCAGGCATTCTCCACCTGTATTGAGAATCCAATCAGCAGCGTTCAAACTGTAAATAAGAAGTGGAAAATGAGTGATTGAAACCACGCTCAGGGAGACCAACATTTTCAGACACAACTTCCAGGAAAAATGTTTCAGGATGCAATGAAAAACAAACAGATAACTTACGAAAAAAAAGTGGTATAGCTGTTTCAAGATGCACAATAAGGTGGCACTTGAAGAAAAATGGTTGAGTCACCAGAACAAAGTCAATGCCGCAAAGCAGCCCACTTACCATAAGCCAAACAGCACAGAGACAAGCCTCAAAACTCAAAACAAAGTGATTTGGAGTGAGATGAAAATTTAACTTTATGGCCATAACAATCAACACTACATTTGGAGAGAGTCACCAAGGTCTATGATGAAAAGTACACATTCCTACTGTGGAACAAGGAGGTGGAGCGCTGATGTTTTTTGAGGATGTTCTAACATGACAATGATCCAAAACACAAGGCTGAGTTGACCTGTCATTGGCTGGAGCAGAAAAAACTGAAGGATCTGGAGTGACCATCTCAGTCTCCTGACCTCTATATCATTGAGCCACTTTGGGGAGATCTGAAACATGCAGTTCATGAAAGACAACCCAAGAATTTACAGAACTGGAGACTTTTTGCCAAGAAGAATGGGCAGCTTTACCGTCTTCAATCATTGATGTTAAAGAGGCCAATACACAGTATTAAGAACTAAGAACTACATAAACTTTTGATTTAAAAAGGGCAAACACAATTGTTTGACAATAAATGGCTTCACCCAACCACTAACTATGAGTGAAAGAAAGGTTTTTGTATTATAATTCCTATTCTCTGAACAATGGACACAAATATCACAAATTCTTCCAGGGTATGAAAACTAATCAGAACAAGTGTATTATCAGAATAATGTATTAATTAACTAATGGATTGATCCAAAAGAAACTTCTTAAATTACTTTAGAACATCTAAAGTAATGTAGATATGAAGGGCTTATTATAAGGATAGAAAAGGTTCATTTAAAGAGATTATACCCTTACACTCTCATACATATATATATATTTAATGTATATATTCAATTTCTGCCAGTAAAGCCTAAATGTTACATGCTGGACTTTGAAGTAAGTTTTTTGGTTTGTGGACATTACAGGCTCGTCCTGTTCATGAAAATTGAAAGTTTTATGTGTGTCAGTGTCAGACACAAGGTCCAGAATAAACCACATCAAAACAAAGCTTCAACATTCTGCTTTTCTTTGTGAAGCAGCTCAGACTGACAGCGAGGTTCACAGTTCGCATTATTACAAGTTGAGGAGAACGGTCACACAGAGAGATGTTGAGTTTGAATCTGAATCAGAAATATCCAGTGCACAAATTATTACTGACAATAAATGTTATATAACAACTGTCAACAGATTGTCTCGTGTCGTCTGTGGTGTATGAAACACATTCGTTGTTCTGTGCTAATCTGGTGGGAGGGGCTAAGGAGAGCCACTACCACAAAATGTGGATGGAACTCAACCATGAATTATTTTACTTTACCAACACTGCAGCTTTAATACAATAAAAGTCAGGAGTAATCTGTAAGCGATTTCATGAAAACCATATGATGGTTGTTGAGATACTCTAGTCTGGACTGAATAAATTAATAGATAAATACTGATATGTGAAGAGGAAGAGGAAATTTTGTATTAGGTAAGATACAGTTACATCATATTCTGTGATAAGGTAACATGCGTCTGCTGCTCTTCCACTGGGCCTGTGCCAAATTTTACCACAGATCACCACAAGCTAATTCCTTCCCAACATGTCAGCACATGTAGCTGCCCTGTGTGCCATCCCTCCCTGACACACGGGAGATGCAGGGAAGAGGAGGGAACAAAGCAGGATGTGGGAACGAAGATATTCAAGGCAACAAAATGTGGGATGGGGAGGTGATGGGTAAAGCTCACACACACACACACACACCAAAATGCACACACAGTCACAACCACAATACAAAACCCTGTTGGTCGACAACTGCATTAAAAACAATTTTTGAGTAGAGCGGATGTAACAAAACATAGCTACAAAACGTATTTGTGAAACAGAGAAAAAAAAATTGCCTTGGGGAGTAATTTAAGCCAGTGTATCCACAACAAATCGTGAGAATCTTTGCTGCACCGATTGTAAGGAATGAGAGTTAGTCTGTAATTATTTTAATTTTCTTTTATTCTTAGAATAATACTTAAAATCTTCTGCTTTATAAATATGATGTTACCTTGCTTTGCTTTCTTGAGGTACAGGCATTTGTGCTGACGCATTTACCACCTCACTATAATGTGCCATTTCAAGAATATCATGTTTTAACTGAGTAGAAGACCTTAATCACGTGGTGGTCAGTGGTGGCCAAATGCTTATCAAAGCATTTATGTCATATTTAGGGTTTTACATAAGATTTGTCAAATACCTATTTTTTCTAACATCCAATCAATTGATTTGGCCAATATTAAACTATTATCATATTGGCTCATCCCTGGCTTTCTTGACCTTTGACCTTTTGTAATTTACACAAATTTGCTGATTACATATTCAATGAGATACTTATTACTCCGATTTTAAAAAAGTATCCTTTGGAACTGTTGCTGGCTTCTGCTTTTGAAATGTCACATTATGATATTTTCTTTGTTGTAAATTATAATAACCTTCAGGTTTCGGACAAAAAACTTTCTACATCCTGAACTGTAAACTGTAAGTTTGAGGAAAGTTATGCTGGGAACTCTTTTTTTACAGCTCTGGAGCTGAATTTTACTTGGCTCTGTAGGCAGAGCTGCCAGTCATAGGCGAGTCGGGTTACATGTGCACATAATGTGCTTTTAAATGTAACATGGCACACTACTCTTTCATATAAAGTCACAATGACGTGCGATGGAGGACATCTTTTATTGTCGCTTTAACTACAGACTTTATTGGCCAAAGTTTGAAGCAGCTGGTTACAGTGCATGTCTTTGTTTTCAGAGCATTAGATCAGATGTGAGAGCAATCCGCCAAGATGTGTTGATGTAACAACATTAGGGATGATCCAGCAAAGCGGAACTGCACCTTTATTAATAATCCAAGGAGCCGCAAACTGTTCCCAGCAAAGTGTCTCCAGGGCTGATCTAACTTATAATGCAAAACTCACACATGTTCAGTCAAGTGAAAAAGCTTTCCAATTTACAATTGTACATTTGTAGAAAACCTGTTTGAAATACAAAATGTTTTAAGAATAAGATTCCTAAACTTCTTCCGTAATAAGCTTGTCTAATAAATCTTTGTTATTTTTCTTTGTCATCTTTGTCAGCCCATCACAGGGACAAACACATACAGGGACAAACAATCATTCACTCTCACACTCACACCTCACACCACAGGCAATTTAGAGGGTCCAGTCCACCTCTGCATGTTTTGGGACTGTGGAAGGAAACCAGAGAACCCAGGTAAAACCCACGCACACATGGGGAGAACATGTAAAGACCCTCGGTCAGACCAGGTCAAAGGCAATGCACCAGTGCTACCCACTAAACTACTGTGTGCCCCCCCCAGTTGCTCAGTGGTTGAGCGAGTCGAGTTGAAGGTTGTGGGTTCGAGTCCCGGCTCTGCTAGTCTACATTTCGATGTGGAGTGGAATGGAAAAGGTCAGTGTTCTAGTTTTTGTTGTAGTTACATAAAGGTGACATCAGAGTTGCAATAAGGTGAAGTACTTGAGTAAACACACGTATTGTATGCCATGTTTTCATTATGGTATGGTTCAGTTCAGTACAGTATGGTACGGTCTGGAATGGTTTGTTTCGACCGAGAACAGTACTTTTACTTAATATGGTGTGGGCTGTGCTGGATGGCCACATCAGCAAGATACGTAGCCTGATGACGTACCGGTACAACAACAACAAACTACAACATTGAACTTGACACAAGAGACAACAATGGAGGACACCCAGCTGCTCTTTTTTTCCTGCTCGATTGTGGCTGTTTCTCTCACCAAGATGTCAAGCTTTGTATGAGAATAGACTGTGGCTGTTGAAGAAACTCTAGTCGCAGAGTTTCTGGTCATTTTTCTGTCGCCCAATCAGCAGACTGTTGTGGGTTGAGCCAGTCTAGCTCCACCTTGACCTTACCATACCACTTTACTCTGGTACTCCAATGGTGACGTGTATGGAAAATGTTGGGGCCGTTTAATTTGGTACTATTCTGAATAGAAACGTAAATAAAAATATGTACCATACCAAACAGAACTGCTTCACTAGGCGGAAACATGGCTTTAGTTACACAGTCATAATAATGTCTTCTTGGTGCAAATGCAATGCAAACATTGGGCTGGGCAGAAATCCTGTAACAATATATATCACAATATAATTTCCTGCAGTATTACAAATATGGATGCAAGATACAATCGAAATATCCTATTGCAAGCTTCGCTATGCACATACTGTATAAATGTAAATAAAAATCAGCAACAACATTTTATCCGAGTCATATTATGGGCTGCTATGTGTCTTATAGAGAATTATGTTTTTGAAATGTGTGGTTAAAGGCTTGTATTCAAAGTGTGTTTGAAGAAGAGTTTTTAAAGAGGATACATTTAATTATTTATTGATTGCAGCTCACGCATGCTGGGCTGCAGTAATGATGGTGATTCACTGATATAAAGGGCACAGGTGACGTCATAGGTCATTAAAACCTACTTTTTCTGAAGGGGCTTCCTCCTCTTCTTCACCGCGTACACTCCACCGTTGCCCTGCATGGTTGCGGGAAGTGCGGAGGCTTCAGTCAAGCTTTCACTTCAAACAATTACGACTCAAAACCAACATTTAAGGAATGGTTCAGTCTTCCCTTTTCCAAGACTCATAAAAGTCACCCTGAGGTTTCTTCCTCCCCTTCTGCCAGGCTCCTGCAAATGTTCCAGCTTATTTGCCGGTAGTTTGAAATCACTCCGAAAAGACCCGAGTGACCAATAATCCAAGTACCTGAGGTGAGACGGAATCAAAGTAGCTTCTCTTTGGGTCAACAAGTCCTTAAAAACAACTGTGACGGACTTTTATGGGGCGAAGGGAAGTGATTCGGCCGCTGCCACGCCTCTGTCTGCTTCCACCCCGCCTCAGCCAATCAGCTGCTTTGTTATATCTGAACTTTGTTTCATTGTCTCTGATTGGTGCCAATTGTTTTAAGATTTTTAAACCTTTTCCTTTTCTAAAATTCTGCGCTTTAATTATATATTTCTTTGCCTTCATTTAATTATTTATTTTACTTTTGCTTTACTTCTCTCACCTTCTTAATGTTTTAATATTATTTTTTTTATCCTCCATTTACCCCCTTTAACACTTTAGTCTTCCAGATTTTGAATTTCTCTTACACTCTTTTTTGACATTTTGATATTTAGATTTGTATTGATTGCTTACCATTCTGTCCCTTTTTTTAATGTTACTGTACATAATAATGAATCTGCTGTTGTGTATAAGTGCTCTATAGACAAAACTGCTTTGCCTTCTGTCACTGTATTGGTTTCTTAATTTAGACAATAATATAAAGAAAAAATGTGGACATGCCTCTGAGTCAGCTTACAGGAACCAGAATAGGAGTATAGTTGTACATACATAAAACCTTAACCATTACTTTAAGTGGAATCACTGTTTTTGACTATGACGATGACATCATGCAAGGCAGGCGAACAAGTTGACCCTTGCACTAAAAAACAAATAGTTTAGTTGCAAACAATATGGATAACCACCTTAGAGAAAAAAAGTATATATTCACTCAGATTTACAAACATATTGTTTTCATCTGAATGCATTCTGCATCCAGGACACAAGGCTCTGTTTGGTATTTTGCTCTTCCTTCTTTCTCTCTTGCTCTTTTTTTGCGCTCTACCTCTGACGCTTCAGTCTGAGGACAACAAACTGCTACTCAAACTATTTCACTACTTCTGCTATCTGTTAAATTCCCAGTGTCAAGCACAGTCGCTTGCTTCCTTGTGACTCACAGCTTGAATATGCTAATGTTGCTGTGTCGTGTTTATGAAGGCAGTCATTCATTTATTTACCGTTGTATTTTGATTTTATGTTTGGGAACTGTTAAATCGAATTACACATTGTGGGATAAATAAAGTTTTCTGAAATCTGTATTATGGTAAATAAACAGAGTTCCCTTATGATATGTAGGAATGATGACGCACTAGTATTACCATGGCAACACAAGTTTGTAAGAAAGGTTTTAATAGCAGATAATGCTGGAATTTGACTTGCAAGTGGCCCATGTTCATGTGCACTTTGAGAGACATGTCTAAATTTGGCCAGTAGATGGTGGCATTACCTCAAACAGGGCAGATTTCAATTCTTATTACTCATTATCATTACAAATGGTTAGAAAATGTTTTGATTTAAGAACATATGTTTGTAGACAAATGGACTAAAATATTCTAAATGTTAATGCAACAGGCTCAGTTACTGCAGCATATTATGTGCTACACTTTATTACACACATGTAAATGCTGCTCACAGGCTGGAATCCCCAACCCTTAAGGGGGCAGTTTGTGCTAAGTTCAGTCACTGGCTCAAGGGTCACATATTCATATATTTTGACCAAACCTAAGCTTGGTGCATGTGAGCAGCATTGGGTCTTGAGGTTGGCTCCATATTCCTTTGAGATCAAGCACATTCCTGGATGATTGCATGTAGCTGCAGATGCTCTAAGCAGGGACCCATTTGTGAAGCCTTTCAGGGAGCGCTGCTATGTAAACCTTACAATGTGCCGTTGGGTGAAGCACAAGGTGTTGATGATGAACATATGCAGCACTCTTTTCATTCTACTTGCCTGCCACAGTCACAGATGAAGTCTCCTCTCTCCTTTAATCTCTGGATGACTGGGACTTTGCCCCAATGTAACATGCCACCTCTGTTGCTGACTATCTCCTTGTCTTGAAACCCACAGGCCAGAACATCCTGCCTTTCCTGTCTCTTGCTAACCTTTATTCACACAAGCAACAGGACATAGTCAGGTTGCAAACGTCAAAATGGAACTAGGTGTGAGAGCTGCAACGAATAGCTAACAAACCTTGAGAGTCCTTAACTAATGGGAGAAGGGTCATGAAGAATATGTTGACCAACCAAAAAACGGTTTCAATTTGTTATCAAGGTCAGCCACATACACTCGCTTCGGCCCAGCAGCATTTTCTTTTGGTGTGATATGGAAGATGACGCACACAATCATGTGAAGTGCTGCCAAAGATGCTTAACAAGACCCCTGAACCTTCTGCCAGAGCTCCACTGGATAGTTTTAAGACCTTTTCTTCTTTGGAACTTGTGTGTGTTGACTTATGGTCAGCTGAGGATCATAACAACAAGTCAGTGGATGTTTTTGTGAACACCAATCACTTCACCAAGCTGGCACATGTTTTTCCCTGTCAGGACCAAACAGACACGAGAGTAACCAAGAAGCTATGGGACAATTTCTTCTGCATATATGGCTTCTCTCAGCACCTTCATTTGGACCAGGGAGCAAACTTTGAGAGTGAGCTGATAGCTGAACTGTTGAACCTATCAGGGGTTGAGAAGTTGCACACCTCACCATGTCATCCTATGGGGAATGGCGGTACAGAGAGGTTCATTCACACAATGACTATGTGAAGTCCCTGTTGGGAGACTTACTCTGTACCAGGGCACTTACCCAAGAGAACTGTATGGCTGAGCAGAAACATCAGTGTGATCAGTATAACAAACAAGTGAGAGTGCTCGCTGCATAATGGCAGTTTCCCCAACAGTCTAGGCCTATGGCAGCAGAACTAAGCAATGGTTCAGCGTTGACTTTTGTGTATGTGGTTTGCTATATAACAAAAGTCCTGTTATACGGGACTTTTTCTGTCATAAACACTGACCTTGCCAGGACCAGTAATCCTCATGGAAACCAAAACCTGGTCCTAATCAGGCAGAAACTAATTTCTGTGTAACTGGTTAAGATTAGGGATAAGGCTTTGCTTAGGTTGTCCAAATGAATAGAAGTTAATGCATGTCAATAAAAGGATAAACAGACACAGACACTAGCTTTTAAGCTTTGGACCAAGCTTTTCTAATACTGTTATATACTACATACTGTATTTATACATAAATTATAAAGGCACACTTAGAATTAAGAATTGAAAAATAGAAATATGTTTATTTTAGTTTCATGAAATCCTATTGATTATCCAAAAGTCTTTAAAAAATCTAGTTAGAGCACTTGTTTACAAAAGAGCATGAAATGGCAAATGCTATTTTAGATTTCACAACCACAAAAAACAGGGATGAGCCAACTTTCTGTTTTGATCTTCTCTGCTCCATTTCAGTGATTTCAAGATTTATATTTGATCTCTTCCTGCTGTTCCTTCTGAAAAATTGGCTCATGAACAGCATACACTGTGAATATTTATAACTTTTTTAACTCTAACTAATAAAATCAGCTTGAAACAATGGCCCTGCAATGTTTCAATATTTTTTGCAGTTGTCGTTTTAAAATCTAAGTCACAGCTTTGTTATCCTTTTGCAGAAGGTCACATCTTCCTCTAACCATGCTGGTGTGATTTGAGTTCGGAAAACAGATGCTAGATGGCACCGGCTCAGGAGATTTCAAGGGTTGTGGGGTAACATGTTCAAGTCATATGACTGCTTTTGTAACTGCCAGCTATGTCATCCTTTTACCCCTTTCCTGCAGATTTTTGAGGGGATGTTGCTTGCAAAAAAATGTCAACAAACATTTGATTGTGGACAGTGATATTACATAGTTCTGCCCAAAGATAAGTTTATGTACGTTGCTTCTGGCTGAGAACTTTTTGAGGTATCCTCGGATATGACGTATTACATTTTTTTTCAAAGCACTACTTGCATGTTAAACTAAATAAAATGACTCCAATGCAATGGTTTGGAGTCATTTGGTTAATACGTGTTTTTTTTCCACACTAAAATCATAAATTATGCTTGTCACTAACACACACTAAGACACACTAACATAACCTCCTTGTAGATTATAAATACAACTTGTATTACTTGACACAGCTCAGCTTGAATATTTGGGCTAAATGAGGAGACAGATTTCTGTGGGACACAAGGCATTTTTTATTGGAAGCAAACTTTTCCTGAATAATACCAAGTATGTTTCACACATTAAGCTATAGACTTTGCCATTTTAAGGGAACCTTCTAGACAGTGACCCCTGTTACACAAGACTCATGAGGATGGCACATTTAAATTGACACCATTTACCTTTGAGTGGATTAATTAAAGATACAAACAGAAATGAATACTTCCTCAGCTCAGTGCAACTATCCAGTGGTCCTACTTTCTATAACATTAGTTTAACCACTGCGACATGTGTAAATGTAGATGGAGAAAAAGAGTGGGGAAATGCATAGAGAATGCTTAGAAGGCATGACCTGCACAAGCACACACTTGGAACATTTTAACACTGATGAGGTTCAGGACTGTCAATCACACACACGGTTCATCTAAAAAGGTAAAAAGGTAAAGTAACCTCACACATATCTACAGCTTCTCTTTCCTCTTCCCAGTCAACAAAAAAGAAATCCAAGAGCCATTTTCCATATCACTTACTCTAATGTTGGTATAGTTCTCCACAGAAGAAAGTGTCATAAAAGAACTGAAAAGATAAACATAATTAGTGCTGCTGGTTTCTGATGTTAGCTACAACAGCATCCTCTACTCCTGTGGACCTTTAAATATAGACTAAACAAAAATCATCAGATGTAAAAAGGGTGATACTCGGGGTGACAGGAGGAAGGGCGAAGCCAAAGAGAAGGAAAGGGTCAGAGATGGTCTCTTCTTCCTCTGCATTCTGTGTTAAGCTCTTCCAGTCACTTCAAGTTGGTTGAAGGATGTGATGAGGTGATATTGGGCCCGCTCCTCGTCTGTCAGCTCCATGTTTCCAGGCCTGACCACCACCAACACATTCATCCCAGCCTCTTCAGCTGCTTTAGCCTCTGCAACCACAAAATGATGACTTAAATATGTGCACACGCAAAATTCAATTTGAACTCAAATTCTACATCTACATTTTTCTAAATAAGATTTTATATATATAAATATAAAAGCAATTTCTCCACTTCTGAGTTAAAATAATTGTTTCAAAAAAAAAAACAACTTTAATCTGCATTTCCTAAATTTAGGGCTGCAGCAAACAAATATTTTGGTAATCGAGTATTCTATCGAATATTCCATCAATTCATTGAGTAATCGGATAAAACTATTACTTTCCTTCTATTACTTTCGCTTTGCTGCATTTGCTTATATTCCCTGTTTTCGGTCCTGGCGTCTGCCATTCTGTACAGCTAAACTGCCCACACGCGTTACCCAAAGTCTGCTTCCGTCTTCCGCTTTGTAGGGGACGCATAGCCTGTGATGTAAGCACGTTGTATCGCACTAAAAAGAATCTGTGTGAAACGTGAACTTTAAAATTTAATTAATTAAATTATTTTTTTGTAATCGAGTTACTTGAGGAATTGTTGCAGCCCTACCTAAATTAACAACTATAGTTTCAACCAGATTATCTTTCATTTGCCTCTTGAAAGCTTGATTTAATGTGAGCAAACATGTCTCCTTGTTTATTTTATTTTGTTTTGTGTTTGAGCCACTGATAGTTATTAACTTAAGTGTAAATATTCATTGTTTCAACAATCTAGGCTCAATAACTCACAAATGAGAGTGGTCAAAGCACGAGTAAGATAGACAGTGAGCTACAACCTCCTTTCAGGCAATACATTTTACTTTGGTCTTTTCGTAGTGTCATGTTATTTACTTCACACATTCTTGGTATTTTCCTTTGTCATACTATGCTCATACAGTTCCAATCAAAGTTATTTAACCCCCACTGAAAATTAGGTTTACTGGCAAAAAGCACAAAGTAGCAACTGTTTGCAATAAACAAAACCAAGCAAGAACAATTTAAATAACTCAACAAAGTAATATTACAAGTGGTTTCTCCAAATTCACCACAAAATGCCACTTTTAATGACTACTGCTGTCTCAAAATTTTTCAACCCCTTCATGACATGCATCTTTGGGACGTAGTAGAGCACCCTTTGCAGTAATGACTTGCTGCAAACGTGATGCATAGCCAGACACCAGCATCTGGCAGTGTTCCTGAGGAATCTTAGCCCATTCCTAATTGGCAGTTCACTAATATTCTGGGGTTTGAATGGTGTAACTGCTTTTTTCAATTCCCACCAGAGACTTTCCAAAGGGATTCAAGTCTGGCAAATGTGATGACCACTCTAGTATCTTCCAAGACTTCTTCTGAAACCAAGCCTTGCTGGACTTTGAAGTATGCTTGGGATCATTGTCCTGTTGGAAGGTCCAATGGCATTCAAGCATCAGCATCCTCACAACATGTTATTTTCTCCCAGATTTACTGATACTTGATTGAATCCTTGTGTTTCCAGTGCCAGAAGAAGTGAAGCAGCCCCAGAGCATCACTGAGCTACCGCCATACATCACTGTAATTAGGGTGTTCTTTTCTGCATATGCTTCATTCTTTCTCCTCCAGACATACCAGTGATCCATAAGTTCCAGTTTTGTTTTATTGTTCCACAGAACAGAATCCCAAAACCTCTTTGGCTTATTTATATAATTTTGAGCAAACTGGAGCCAAATTTTCCTGTGCTTTTGGGTCAGTAGTGCTGTACTTCTTAGAGTTTGGACATGGAGCTCTTCAGATTTTAGTATGCTCCTTACTGTGGAAACTAAAACCTCAGTGTCTGCTGCCACCAAGTTCTGCTGCAGGTCTTTTGCAGTCAGTCAAAGGTTATTGACCACCTGCCTCATCAGGACTCTGGTAGCAGCCATTGATAGACAGATCCTCTTTCTGCCACATCACACACACATTGCAGCCCTACATACTACAATACTTGTTTGGGGAAAATATTTCTAGGATGTGAATATTACTCGAAAACTGCCAAGTGCTTATAACTATGACAGGCTTTGAAAGTAAGCTTTAAGTTCGACACTACATTGACTTGCTTTGCCACTAAATATTACCATATTATTATTAAAACTTCGTAACTAAAAGGCAATGGTGGACCGCAATGTGGTGTTGAGGAAGATGCAGTAAATGATAAGAACCACAAGAGGGTAAAAATCTAGTAGACTTAAATCTTTCTTCCTTTTTTTGTTTTTTAAAGAAAAATATGAGCACAATACAGTAAAACATTTGGACTTATAATTACATGTCTAAACCTCTGATTTGTGCTGATCATACAGACATTAAGACCAAGACCAAGTGTTCAGAACTGCTGTGTAATCCTAAACTGAATGCAATATGTCAATATCCTCACCTCGAGTGACGTCTGTCAAGAACATTATTTCCTCTGGTCGACAGCCAATTCTCTCTGCGATTCTCTCATAGCTTTTTCCTTCCACTTTAGCTCCTATACTTGTGTCAAAGTGACCATCAAATAACTGCAAAGATTATAAACAAAACCTCATCAGCCACAACATATACAGTAGGAACATTAACAGACTCTCACATGTGCCTTTAACCAAGTAACAACAACGTGAAACAAACACCTACTACTTACCTCTAAAACGTCTCCTTCCACAGAGTATCCAAACAGAAGTTTCTGTGCCTCCACGCTTCCAGAGGAGTAAATGTACACTTTAAGACCCTGAGATCTCCATCTTTTAATAGACGGGATCACATCCTGATAAATCCTGTTGGCAACAAGACTGATGTTAGAGGAAATAGCCCTTTAATTACTTCAGTTAACCTCTCTGTCTGTCAAAAATATTACAGACAAAATGGTCTACAATATTCACAAGTAGCCTAATATCTGAAATAACATGATTTTTAATTTTTAAGTTTCTAACAAATTTATAATGATAAACAGGTGTTAGAGTCTGGAGTGATACTTAAGAAATATGCAGTGATCATACTGATCATCTTTGTTAAATCTTGTTATAACCCCAGTGACAGACCTTCCATACATGCTGTGAATCCTGGAGTGAAGAAATGAACAGTGTACTTACTCGCCTTTGATTCTCCCTGAAGAATATGCCGATCGCCACATGTGACCTTGGAGCTGCTTGAGTGCTAATGACTTCCTGTTGGCTGCCATTTGCCACAGAACGTTGTCCACAACTTCTCTGATAGCCTTTTCCTCATCTGTGTGAACCGTCTGGTCTACGGCGTGGATGGGACATGCCCGGTTCTGTTTCATGTCCTCTTCAATCTGTCACAACATTCATGCTTTTTGTTAAGCATTTATGAAGATAGGAAATTATAACCCTTCATATATCATCATTTGATTGCAATGATTAATTAATTACTGATTAATTTCAATAAATTATACAGTCATTAGCCAGATGACCAATTTCCATTATGATAAAACTGGGTTACCTATATGACAAAACAATACGAACTTGACCATTTGTTCTATTTTCTGACATTTTCAAGAGAATAATAGTCAAACTAATCAAACTAGAGATTAAAATAATCACCCTTTATTAAGTAGATGTTGATAAATGTAGGTGATGAATCCCACATGACAACTCTTCACACTGTTACCTGTTTCTTAAGGAGATGAACATCTTGTTTACACTCATCTTCTTCCCAGTGAGTTGATAGGTAATCCTCAAGATGCTCTCTGATGTAGGGAAACAAGATATCCTAACAATGACAAAGTGAGAGCCTCAGGAGACATAGAATATGTACTGCTTCAGAGTTAGAAACAAACATTAGAGATAAGATAACTAATATAATCAGAGTTTTCCTCATATGTCACTTTTATGGAAGAACATCAACATTTTTTTTCCACATAATCCTTTAAAAGTATCAAGATGTAAAAAATACACTTCTAGTTTCCTACATATCTTGTCATCTTATATGGAGAATGAAGTGTTTAAAATGAATATCTATACAAATATAAACTGATAAAAAGGAACATTTAACACTACTTTGCATTGCAAAGAACAAGTAGATATTTAATTTGCATTTTGAAACTACACTTAGAGAACCAGTTGAAAGGTGGAGCTACTCTTTAGAGAGATATTCACTGTCTGAAAGTCAATTTCCATACCTATAACGTGACTAGCATGTTGACAAGTTATTACCAAGTAGGAGGCTCAACATAGTTACTAAAATATAACCGATATACAGACTTGATTGCAGCACATAATGACATTTTAGAACCAATAGAGGAGACACTGTATGACAAAATCACCAAAAATTCTGGTCCAAAAATAGTAGATAGATTTAGTAGATATGCAATGAAAGAATTATGCCACAGAGAAATTTTCATCCAAAAATGCATTCTTTTCAGCTGAAAGACATTTAACGCCAAAACAACACAACCATAACAGGATGCTGTGATGACGCGTTCACTTTTTTGTAGTAATCCTACATGGAAAATGTTAAAATGCTCTTGACTTTAATGGACTTTGTGTTTCATGAGAGAAGATATTTAATTTTATAATCTTTCAGCAGTTATAGAACTGTAGGCTATTCAGGAGTAGGGCCAAGTAAAATATTTGATTTAGAATTGTATTTTATATTGTGATGGAATGTCAGCATTCAGTGCTAAATAAATATTTTCATAGTTTTGCAATTGATTTATTCTTTGAAGCATGAATATTAATTAATGCAATTACATTGCCTTGACTTTAGTGAGGTAAGTACACAGTCCCAGCCATAAGAGCAATGGCACAAAAATTAGCATTATATTTTCTTCTGGTGTTTCAGCCAAGTGTTTTTCATTTTGGTGCATCTCTAATATTTGGTATCAAAATAATAAATTCACTCACATTTCAAATGGAAATATAAGGATGTTTCTGCATTTTAAGCCAGTTACGAAAAGTATTTTGAGCGGTAGAGGAAAAGACGGAAAATTAAAGAAAGAAAAAAAATATTCTTTATTAACATTAATTCAATATTTCTCAATTCTGTAGTGTAGTTTAACATTTAGTCATTCATTTTTGACTTTTGACTCATACGAGTTCAGAGTACATTAATTTTTTGCCCGTGCATTCTTTGATTTGTAAATATTAAATTTGTGTTACCTTAACATTGCATGTTGTGGAAACTAACTTCGGCGTTTACATTGTATTTAACTTTCGAGCAAACCCGTATCAATTCGGAGGAAATTTGAAACGAATTGTTTTTATTTCATTTTCTTTTTAAAAATTGAAGAAATTTGAATATTTTGAAACTGATAGAGAAGCGCTAAAGCTGAGGCTCAAATCCACAACAATCACACAGCAATGACTAGCTCTGCTGTATTAGCCGATGATAGCCGTCACCGCGGTTGTGTTAAGGTTAGCTACATAATAGTTAGCTTATTAAATCATTATACATTTAATACCAAATTACAGTAACATTAGAAATTAAAACTTACCTTTACAAACGTTATTGGTGTGGTTGTGCCTTCAATGTCCAATAAGAGTGCACTGGTTCCAGCAGGAATTGGAACAGTAGCCATGTTTAGGAGCCTGCAGCAGCTGTTTAGCCGACGTTAGCTGAAATAGCAGCGGCGCGGTGCAAAGCCAGTCACTACTTCTGGTTCTCCAGGAGAAGTGAGCCGGTACAGTAAAGAGAGGACCTCGAGGAAAGACAAGTGGGACACCCAGTTGGTCGTTCGCCACTACCTACCGGTCCTTGCCATCACCTGGCAGCTGCAGCTCCCCACATGTTCAGGTGTCGGTTCTGCAGTTTAGCCTCCACCTCGGAGGGTGGTACCACAGCGACCGCTTCAGCGGCCGGAAATACAGGATTCAGATCGGTTCGTCACCGCCATCTTCTGGTTGGGAGTTGTTTAAGTCAACTTTATGTTATCATGCCACACATACTGTAATGCAGTGGCAAATATATTTCCATTTCAAGTTTCCTGTAAAAATGGTGTGCTTTCAATCTCTATTTAGGGTACAAGTGAACAATCATGGAAAATGATAAAAATTGACACAAGAGATTAATGACATGATTGAAATGCAGAAATAAAATAACACGACAGACATTCTGCATACAAGCATTATGAAAATTAATAAGAATTGAAACAACATAAATTGTTACAACAAATAAGTAAATTGGGCATTTTTGTGACAAACTGCTGCAGTGAAAAGGACCATAACCTCCTCTTGATAGAGAATCAACACATTACATATGAATATATATGTTTTTTGGTCTGGTGATAATAGTTGAGGAGCTCATACAGTGTAAATGTTATAGGTGCTCTGTGTTTCTACCCTGTGTAATCTAGTTCTTATGATTTGATCAGAAGATAATTACTATACATTTCCATTGTCACTATTGTAGTATTTTTCCCAATAATGCCGTTAAGTGTCCTCCTCATTCAAAATACATTGTATTTAGACAGTATTGCTTCAACTTTTTTAAACCAATTTTTTATATATCCAAGGTTATACAGTAGGTGTGTTATTCTAACAGGAGTTATTCTTGTTTAATTGAGTAATCCAAATATTAAACCCATCCAATATGAGCAAGTACCGTACTACATTTCCATGCATTTGTTGCACAAACATTGACATTGTTTGATATTCTTTACAGTCTTCCGGAATATTAGATTCATTTTAACTTAATCTATCATGTATCATTAAGACATACAGTTTTCCAGTGTTACATTTTCTGGCCAAGTATGTTTGTGCATTAAAACTATAAAAAAAAAAATC
Organism: Brachirus orientalis; assembly: GCA_016785285.1. Classification (NCBI taxonomy): domain Eukaryota; kingdom Metazoa; phylum Chordata; class Actinopteri; order Pleuronectiformes; family Soleidae; genus Brachirus; species Brachirus orientalis. Next base: position 1,071,969 of record JAFBJR010000905.1, read on the forward strand.
AATACACAGTATACTCATAGCAGTATGTAGAGCGATAAATACATGGGCATGGAGCAAAATCAACATGTTTGTTTGTATTTTTGTAACTCACCTAAAAAAAGGTATCTCATGGTGACAAGTGCTCCCCATCTCTGGAATTCACTCCCGCCAGACATCCATAACTCTAACTCTCTTCCCCTCTTTAAATCCAGACTCAAAACTCACCTGTTTAAAATAGTTGACTTTATGTAGTCTCCCTGTTCCATTCTCTGTTTACTGTCTCGTCCTTGTCTGTTGATTTATTGAACTTTTTGTCTCTGTAGTGTCCTTGAGTGTTTTAAAAGGTGCTTATAAATAAAATGTAGATTACTAATTATTAAGTTTTTGAGGCCTATTGGATGATTTAAAAAATACACAACAATGAAAGCCTCTGGTGTGTTTTGTTAGAAAAATTATCCACACAATGATCCCTATTCAGTCAGACACAGTCACAACACACACGGATATCTGCTTTTAATGCTCTTTATGACCAGAGGGGCAGTTTTGTGCCTACGCTGTCTTACCCCTACATTTATTAGCGTACGAAGAAGAACGAGGCTACGGTTAAAATAAACAGCTACAAAACAGTTCATCCTTTAAATTGTTGCGACTAATAATACTATTGCCTTACAGAAACAAATTTTGCCTACATTCACACTAACATTACCATCCAGAAGAAACACCCGCTCGCTTTCTCCTCTCGGCGACGGTATTTTCAGACAACGGTATTTTAATATCAAAATATTAGCTTGCATAGCCTTTGCTTAACGTTAGCTCGCAGCTAACGTAGCTCCCGTTTGGGGTTTCGACGCAGCTTAATTTTCGGAGTTTTGCAGTGATAAAATATTTTTTTCTTTAGAGGGGTCCAAACATGTCGGATAACTATGAATTCAGCGACGACGCGGCCATGATGAAAATGGAGGAGGACGGAGAGGGGAACTGTGACGACCCGATGTCAGCGGCCGGGGACAGTGGCCTGGTGGGGGGCGAGGCCGAGGGATCCAGGATTGACGCCAGTAAAAACGAGGAGGATGAAGGGTACTGTGGCATGGGTGAACCGCTTCACGGGGTTCACAATAGTCTCAACACATTTCACCACAGCTGCCTAACAATTTATTTATCAGGTTTTTTTTACACTGACATAATATTTTGTTATATGCCCTGAAGTGTATGTTTTATTTTGTCCACATACAGGAAGATGTTTGTAGGAGGGCTCAGCTGGGACACGACCAAGAAAGATCTGAAAGATTACTTCTCAAAGTTTGGGGAGGTCGTGGACTGCACATTAAAACTGGACCCCATCACTGGACGTTCAAGAGGTTTTGGCTTTGTGCTCTTCAAAGAATCTGAAAGTGTTGAGAAGGTACTGTCAGTGCTTCTTGACATAAATATACGTTCAGCTTTTTGTAACAGATGCAGAGTTGAGTGCTAAAGTAAAACAACTAAAATATAAGGTAGGTATAATGCAGAAATAGAAAATCAAAACAAATTAAGGTGATTTAAGATGTAGGTAAATTGTCTAAAGTGTCATGCACACCTTTCCACAGTTCCCCTGTGTCTTAAACCATATTTCCATCGAGTGGAACGTTTTGGTTTGATACAGTATTATATGCTTTTTATGCATTTCCATTAGGTTTCATTCCAAAATAACTAGCCCTACCATTTTTTGGTACCCCTCCCTTGGGGTACCAGAGTAAAGCGGTACAGTAAGGTCAAGGTGAAGCTAGACCAGTTACACCCATGACAGTCCGCTGACAGCATTCGTTGTTGTCATTTGTTGTCGTTGCACTGGTAAAACATCATGCTACAAATCTCGCTGACGTGGCCACACCCCGCCTACCAAGTAAAGGTGCTGTTCTCAGTTGAAATGCAAGCATGACCCAGGGCTTTACTATTCCAAACTACCATTCTGTGGTAAACTGCACTTTACCATGATGGCAACGCAGTATTAGTGTCTCTACATGATATCAGATTGACTCTATAAACTGGCATCCAGAACATTTACTGAAAGACTCCTGATTCTTGGCTCTTATATTCTTCCATATTGTCCTGTAGCAGAATAAACTTGGGGCAAATCACTTATTAATCACTTGTCTTTTTTAGGTAACATGCAATTAGAGTGAATGGCTATGTAGCCTCATTTGGTTTAAAGCTGTAGTGTGTAACTTTTAAATATAAATAAATGTCCATTACTGCTCTTAAAAACCTGTTCAGCAGTTTGATGGGATAAACACACACTGTGTTGCTGCTGTATACACACAAACACTCCCACAGTCAGGTCTGATAGTTTTGTTTGATAGAGTCCCTTTTCCGATGAAGAGCGCAGCATACAAATCATATCACATCGTTTTGGTTCACAAAGACCAAACAGAGGCAGAAATAATAACATTAACAATAAAGGAATTACCAAAAGTTAGACACTGTACCTTTTAGGGCCATCATAAGGATGTTAAATGTCATAAATTAATAAACGATTGTCCTTACAGACTAGTAATTGTTAGTTTGGATGATTTTCAGGTAAATAAATAAATAATTCTTTGTATTTGACTCAGATGACCTTCATATGAGCCACCACATATGAGAGATTGTGAATTAACGCTTACAAGTGATTTTTTTTTTACACAACCCTTTTTGTCATTTGATTATTTTGTTTTGAAGGTTGCTTCACAAAAGGAGCATAAACTTAATGGGAAAGTGATTGACCCCAAAAAAGCCAAGGCCATGAAGAGCAAGGAGCCAGTGAAGAAGATATTTGTGGGCGGTCTCTCTCCAGACACACCTGAGGAGAAAGTCAGAGAGTATTTTGGTGCCTTTGGAGAGGTGGATGTTTTTTTGTTTGTTATTTAATATATTCTGCATGATGATCAATGAAGTAGTTCATGAAATGACCATTGTGCCTGATCAGAGACAAAATTAGTCATAGTGCTTTTCATAAAGCCTTCTGAACACTCATTGATACATGTGTTGATTGGAAAAAAACAGGTGGACTCTATTGAACTGCCCATGGAGAACAAAACAAACAAAAGGAGAGGCTTCTGCTTCATCACATTCAAAGAAGAGGAACCAGTAAAGAAGATCATGGAGAAAAAGTACCACAACATTGGACTGAGCAAGGTACAGATTTCTGTCAACTCAGTTTACATATAATTTACATCAGATCCATGATCACCACAGAAATGTGTCAATACAACTGCCTTTTTTTGTTTGTTTAAGTGTGAAATAAAGGTGGCGATGTCTAAAGAACAGTACCAGCAGCAGCAGTACTGGGGTGGCAGAGGTGGATATTCATCCAGGTCTCGAGGAAGAGGTGGTGGTGAGTGGAGAATGAATTTATTATAAAATAAGACATTTGTAGCATCACCTCTTAAATTACCTTTTAAATATTTTAAAAATCAAGCCTTACAGACATAGGTGAATGCAGTTTACCACGTTAGTCTGTCGACACTGAACTGTGTTTCTGTAGTTCCTCAGGAGAATTCTTTAGAAACATGCTTTTTAAATACAGTAGATTTCCACATTAACCTCCTTATTTATTTAATATTTTGAGATCATAAATGTAGTTCTTATTAGGCCTAATTATTTGAATTCAATAGTTTGTGAAAAATCAAATATAAAGCCTCACCCTATATTTTTGTCAGTATTAGGGCTGCAACAGTTATTTAATTAATTGATGACTAAATCTATTTTGATAATCGATTTGTTTATTTTGGAGGAAAAGGATAACATCCACTGTGGATGGCTTCAACCACCTCTGTGCTGTGTTCACTGTCTTGCTGTAAATCGTAAAAACTGCAATTTATCTCTTTAATTATGTATGTATGTATGATAAAAAGTGGTTTCTAATTTTTTTTGTTTTATTGGAGGTCCCAATCAAAATTGGAACCAGGGTTATGGCAACTATTGGAATCAAGGCTATGGAAACTATGGGAATTATGGATACGGTAATCAAGGATACGGCGGATATGGTGGCTATGATTACTCTGGTTACAACAACTATTACGGTTATGGTGACTATGACAGTAAGTAGACTCCCCTGCTGTTCTGATAAATGGATTAGTGACAAACTATGGTGATAATTGGTTTGTATTTTTTTTAAATAACCAAACAACATCTGATCTTTTTTTTTACCTTTTTAAATGTGAATAGTTTCTGGTTTCTTTGCTCAATATCACAAAGAAATCATTAAAACTGAATGTTTCCTTTGTGGACAAAACAAGACAATTCACACCATCATTATCATTATCTCAATATTTGGGAAACTGAGGAATATTTTCTCTTTTATCGACAGATTCATTTAATTTTTAAAATAATCATTAGTTGCAGCTCTACTTGCATTTGTTTCCCTTCTCACTGCTGAAATTAGTCTTAATTTTGTCACCCATTTTTTTATTTAGTCTTGTTTCAAATGTCTTTATTAGTCTTTTTCATAGTTCTCATTTAAAAACCATTTTTGTTAGTCAAGTTTTATTCAAATAAAAGTCTAGTTTTAGTTGAAACATTTTCGTTTTTTCTTAATAACAAGAAAACATTATTTATGAGATTACTTTTATCATTTCAGGCAAATAGCGATTAAATGTCATAGTTACCTGGAAAAAAAGTGTCGTCTTATTTAAAATGCAACTAAATAGTGAGCCTTTTCCTACTCGCTAGCATGTCGTCGCTCTGGCAGAATCTCCGGTGTTCTTGCTCCATGTAGTTTCGTGTGGCAGCCATAGGGTGGCAGCAACAGCACGCAATGGAAATAAAGCTGCTGCACATGAACTCATTCGGAATATTCTGAAGGCTTACTAGCTAGATCTGTCTCCTAATTTTGTTGATCGAAAAAAAAAAAAATTTTACCTTAGTTTTTATTTCATGCAGAACATTTTCGTCTGGTCTTTTTCTGTCAACAATAATGCAGTGTTTTAGGACATTGGTGCAGTCTTGTCTTAGTCATGGGGGAAAAAAGTCCGTTGACAAATATATTTTGTCTCATATAATGATATGAGCACAGGCTGACATGATGAAAATATCTAAAATACTTTTGTTTTTTCCAACTACATGTGAAGATCAGTCGGGCGGATATGGCAAGTCGCCACGGCGTGGTGGTCACACCAACAGTTACAAGCCATATTAAACGAGAATCAAACCCTCACGGTCAGTAGGTATGTATCAACAAATTTATACCACTCACTTTCATTTTTAAACTAGTTAAATTAATTTTGTTGTTTGGTAACATTATGAATAATTTCCCTTTTTTTTTATAAATTTCTTTTTCTCAGCACCCTCAAGTGCTTTACAGTAGTGGTAACATAGAGGCTACACTGTTTGTGGCGATTATTATAACAGCCGGCCTTCTGCTGCCTCTTTTTGCACCTTCTTTCTTTCTCTTTTTTTGTTTTTGTTTTAAACTGTAAAGTTAACAGGTAAAGTACTGCTACTACATAAAATGGATGCCAAAGTTAAGGATGTACAAGGAAACAGAAAAGGAAGTATGTTGTCTCCTAACTCTGACATACCTTGTTTGTACCTGCCAGCGGAGCTTCCTTGCAGGCCATGAGCTGACTCCCAGATACTCTCAGGGCCCGCTCAATGCGGACTGGGTACGAGAAGCATACGCTCTCGAATGCTGCCATTTGGTATGGTCTTACAACATCCTGTATCCGCATTTCTAAACTAAACAATATGGGACACGTCCAGCTTTGTCACCTTTCTTTCCATTTTTAATTTCTTTGAAATTGTATGTAATGTAAAAGTAAAACTATACACATGTAATTGTCATTTTTTACAGGCCCTTACTCCCCCACAAGTAATGATTATAAATATGAAAGAATAACTATTTGCTTTTCAAAGGATACGTACAGCTTTCTCTGGACTTTCCAGTTCCTAATGTTAATATATGCATTCCTAATCTTTACCTAAAATGCTTGTTTCTTTATTTAGCTCTTGTAGCCAGTAGTCCATGAGCTAAAACCTGGTTCGTATTTGGACTCTACTGTGTTGGGGGATAAAGTGCTTTACTTTTGTGTACATGTATTGTTCTGTTTTTGTTTTTTACTGACAGCCAAGGAAAAAGACTCCTCTTTTCACAATTTTCCTGTAACAAAAATCTTCCTCTAATAACCTTTTTGTAAAACAAGAATCACTATATTTGCAGAAATTTGCATGTAACTGCTGTCTTTAATGTGTACGTTTGACCAGTCAAAGGTTTTCTTCCATTTTAGTATTTGGGCTTTGACCTGTTCAGTTTATCACACTTCAGGATTTCTAGCTTATGGACTAACTTTATTTTTTGTAACTGTAATATGTTAAAAATTTCCCTTTTCTTTTTTACATTGGACAATATAAACAGGGGATTCCTATTTAAGTGTGATTTAACTGTTGTGTTGTTTGTCTATAGCTGATTTGTCTTTGCTTGTTTTCCATAGGTTTCAGTGTGATGATGATGATGATGATGAAAGTCTGCAGTGAACACACAGGTGGAGCTTTGGCTAAAGAGATGATGGTATCCAGCAAAGGCCAATTAGCCGATTGTAAGAACATAAAAGAAGAACACAATGACTTACAGTACATGTTCTCTCTATTTCCCACAGTATTTGTTGTATCTTAAGCCTTTTTTGCATTTATTTAGATCGCTGCAGAGTTTTGGCAGTCCCTCGTCCCCTCCTTGTTTTAGTATTTACTGTTCTCAGTTATTGCTGAAACGTTAGATTATTTGATACAAGTCATGCATATATACATATATATATATATATATATATACATATAATATAAAAAAAAAGTACTGTGGCAGCAAAGAATATGCATTGCTATAATTTACTCTCCTCTTTATCCATCAGTCACAATATACATATTATTACAGAGATAGTCATAAACATACAGTGTGTGTATATACATATATATATATATATATGTATATACACACACACACACACATATTTATATATATATATATTTATATATATATATATATACACACACACACAGTGTATTTGACATCAAGAAATGTGACAAATAAAAATGAAGTTATTTTGGGTTTGTGATCCTGTGGTATGACGTCACATGTTCATGACTTGGAGTGTTTAAGGAAATATTTCAACCAGCTTTGTTAATCTTCCCAAGAAAACTAATCAATATGCTTGCAGACTTCAAAGTAATATTTAAAAAAAAAAATAAAAAATCAATAGCATTTAGATTTTTACACACACAAAGCATCGCTCAAACTGCTCAATAAAAGTCGTCTGTACAAACTTGAACTTTTATGTATCCACTTTCTTCATTGCTTTCAGTCCTGAACTGGTGAAACAGTTAAATAACTTTGGTGGCAAAGAGGATGATGAGGATAAGTATGACCAGCACGACTATGCCAATTATAATCATCAGTTTGACATTCTTCCACCAGTATTTCCTGGCCACGCGTGTGGACGTTCTCTGGAACGAGTCAGCCTGTAAAAGAAAAGCAGAAACAAACCTTGTTAAAAAAGAAGTGCTTTTACTAGTGTAAAAAATCGTGTAGTAGTTGTTGCATGATATAGGTGTCAGGTTTTGACAAGGAGGAAGTCTTTGTTAAATGGAGGATCTAACGGTTTCTGTTGAATCAATTTTTAAAAAAAAAAAGCATAAGCTGCCCAACAATTACAAGAAATTTATATTTTGAAAATTCTGCTTTCAGAGGCTAATGTGAGACCATCTGACAACTTTGATTAAGCCACGGCCAAGATGAATATCACATGAGTGAACATCATATTAATGAACTATAATGGCCAAAATACAATGTAGGTAACGCTATTTGACCCTTTAAGTAAATCACGTGTAATAGACCTTTATCACAGCAGATATGTCTCAACAGGAAATAAAATAGGACAAACAGGCTTTTTCAGTAACAACAATTTTTTTTTTTTTTTGGATTTACAAAAGTAATCTAGAAGGATAAGTAGTAATGTACCTGACTTTTGATTCCAAGTAATATTACATTGTAAAGGCATAATAAGTCAATTATTACACTTCCTGAGTTACTCAGGCAACACTGGTCTCTACATCTGTTAATGTCGACGTGGAATAAACAAATTATTAGTGGCAGATAATAGAAATTAATCAAGTAAATCACTTAAATTCTATCACTGCAAAACCAATTTATAGATAGATGAACTTTATTGATGCCAGACTGGGAAATTGTTCTTTTACAGCAGCAATAGACATCATGCATTGACATAAACATAATGATGGTATAAATAAAAACATGAAATTATTAACTGCATGCTGATTAAAAATTATACTGAGCGTATACTATTTGAATAACACTGTACATTAGTGCAAAACATCAGCATATGAAGACTCGCTGACTTATGTTTACATGGACACCAATAATCTGAACACTAGATGCTAATAGAATATTCAATTTAGATAGATGAATTGTAGATATGGATCTAGAAAACAATGTCATTTATTTAATGGAACAGATTCAGTTGAAAATAACTTCCCTGTAACTTCCTTCCTGGTTTTAGTTCCATTTACTTGAATTGCATCTAGGCTGCCATGTTTATTTTACACGCGTGTACTTTTGGCTTTTGCATGCACGCATTTACATAGGTTTTACATAAAGTTGCACATTTATTTTATTTTATACTTTTATTTAATTACACTGTGTAAAATCTGTGTATCTCTACCTTTTATTGTATTTCTCTTTCTGGCAGGGGTAGACGCACTGAATAAACCAAAACCCAACCAGAAATTGTATAAACGGAATGTTAAAAAGAGAAACAAAGACACAGGCGAATCACATTAGGGCGGTGGCACAGAATGACGGAAGGTTAGCACAGGAAGTAAAACTTAGCAAGGTACGCACAATGAAATCCTACAAAATAAAACACGAAACAAGTTACAGAAAACAAGGCACAAAGAACTAAAACCCCAAGGTTAAAGTACACAGAACAAAAGAAAAGTCCAATATTATCGGAATATTGTTCAAAAAAAGTCACCTGGAGTAATCCAGGGGTCATAACAGCCTTCAGTTGGCATCAATTTAATTTGCCCATTGTGGACCACTGTAAGAACTTTTAATATTTATTTTTATTCATTTATCTCTTCATCTCTGTGAATGTGTGGGCTCAGTACTGTACTCTCAGAATGCCTTTTTGATTTGTTCATTTTATTTTGTATTTTCTATTTTGTATTCTTTTGCACTTTTTTTGCACTTCATTGCATTGACTTTGTGCCAATAGCTGATATGAAATGACATATACATATATACATACATATAGATAGATAGGTGTGTTTGGGGTCATTGTCCTGTTGAAGGCCATAGCCTCTGTAACATTTTGGTTTATTACATGATTCCATATGTATTCCTTCAGGTTACTCTAGTTTTTATTATTTAATGCATTATTATTACTAATTTGTTATTATTTCATTGTCTGTGCACCCCATATAAATTCCCTCAGATCACATACCCTGGTTTAAACAGTAGAACAGTATTTCCGATTTTGCCACCAGAGGAAGCTCGTCGTACCACCGCTGGTTTGAGAACGACGGTATTAGAGCATAAATGGAGCACGTCTACATTGTATAAACTGCAGTGAAAACTCCCAATATATCGTTCTAATCTGATTAAGTACATGTCAAGTGTGATATGATTTCCATCTTATTTGATTATTGCTTGAACGACTATGACCTCACTCTGGTGAAGGTAAGCGGAATACATTTCCTTTTTTTTTTTTTTTTTTTTTACAACCACGCGGTTTTCTTAATTAGTTTAATGTCAAAATATTTCTGTCCATGTAATTGTATTCGCTGTAAAATTAAAAAAAAAACGAAAGTAACAAGGAGAACCTCATGATCATGCACCGTCACGACCGATGACATACTCACAGATGCCTGCAGGTCGTCAGTTTTCCCAATCAGTTCATCTATTCTGTCCCCTCTCTCCAGCACTTTGTTGATGTTGTCCTTCAGAATAACTTTAACCTCATTAACCTGACCTTGCACTTGGGCCATCCTGGTGGACGAGCTGTTATCAGGCGACTGGGGGTTTATGTCAGCCTGTGAGAAATGGAGAGAAAGTTTTATGGGGGTCCATCATTGACAATTTGCAATAAAATCCACACTAGTCCGATTCGGCCGGACAAATGTACCAACAATAACCAGTGTGATCTCCGTATTTCATGAGCAACCCTCACTTCCTGCCACTGTGTCAACAGGAAACAGGGCGATCGCTTGTGAGTCATTTTTACCGAGGCCTGTTCTTCACATACTGCAGTCACACAGTAAACCGGGCTTATTTAGAAGGGTCAGAATATACAGAATTATTCCATAACGCGTCAACACTAAAAACAATCGGCTTCAGTCTGATTTAAAGGGGACGAAAACACCGTGTGGAAAGAAAAAGACTGCGGCCACAGCACTCACCATGGCAGCTCTGTTTCTCAGTCACAAACGACAAAGCAACTCGTAAACAAAACACAAACTCCTGCGCTGAGTCCTGATATCCGCAGGTGTAGTGTTGTCCTGTGAGAGCCGAGCAGACGCCTGCACCTCCACCTCTCTCTCTCTCTCTCTCTCTCTCCTCTGTTACACATTAACCACCTGTGGCCTCAATCAGAGTGTCATCAGCTCGGCCAAAGACAGGCACCACAAACAAGGCGATTTAAGTCACAACTCGAACCTGCAGACCGAGCCGACCTAACTTCCCCGTTTGTCCCTCTTCTGTGTGATTTACATACCATGGCCGGTGAGAGCAGCAGGATGCAGGCCAACACTGAGCTGATACAGTATGTCAGAGCAAAGGACTCCGTGCCTATCTGTGAAGGCAGCAAAGGGCAAAGTTGCCTAACTTCATTTCCTGATTCGGTGTTACCTCAGCAGTTTGCAACAGCTCTCGCTCAGTATCAGCTCTTTAAATTCCCCATAAAGTCATGCAGTAGCCGAGGGAGAAATGTGTGTGTGCTGCTCCCCGGCAAACTGTAATCTGTGTTAATCCCAGTCGCAATGGAGGCTGCACTATTTGGCTCATATACTGAAGATAAAGGAGCAGTTCCACAACTGGACACTACGTAAAAGTCATTTAATCTACAGAGCGCTACAACTTGATCTTAAAGAGACTATACGTCCATGGTTCTCAAACTGTGGTGTGTGTGCCGCCAGGGGCGCGCGAGCTACCTCTAGTGGTACTAGGAATAAAATCAGAGATACTGTTCTGCCATTTATAGCAGGGTATGTGATCAGTGTGTGTAGAAAATGAAACAAATAACAAAATAATAATAATAATAATAAACTGAATATTAATAATTAGAGTCACTTTCTCTCTCTCATCTCTTGTCTTATTGGGAATAAATCTGCCTCCTGTGAAAAGTCCATAGCTGACTTTGCTCAGTCTATTCACACCAGTGTGTTTTAACGTTGGCGATAGTTTTAAACGTAAGAAGTGCCTCTAAAGTCTTAGTTTTGGGCATAACTTCAGAATTCTCTTTGACAAAAAGATAATAATAATAATGACAGTGTTACGTTTTACACTGGGCATGTATGGACCAAAAGGAAGGAAACGGAAGCCAGGTTGCAAAAGGCAAGGTGCGTGCGGTTTATTAACAAAAAGGTACAAAGAAACTACTACGAGGTGAGCCAACTAAGAACAAACAAAAGGCGAGGAGACTGACAGGCTGGCTGGGCGAGTTGCTCCCGGGGTAACTAGGAAAAAGGAAAAATACGAATTAGAAAAAAAGGAATCAAAATGCATAGAGGCGAGCAGAGCAGAGTGGAGACTAGTACGTGTGAGTACCGGTTTGCAAATGTGACGCGCTGACACCTGCTGCAAGGAGGAACCAGCAGATAAAGACCGGGGGGGAAATCAGGGAAATGAGCAGCAGGTGTGTGAGGAGGGACTCCGCCCAGCAGCCTGGTCAAGTCTCCTGAAATAATAAAACAAAGACAGGGTTGCGCAGGAAACAGATGACTTAACAAAATAAGAGACAGGAAGCAGGGAAAAACCGGACCCTGACAGACAGTCCTCTGGTTACAGCCACCAAACATACAGTACATAAATGGAAACAGACCAGAGCAAAAATACAAGTGAGGACGGACTCTTTTATGAACATTTGTTCACCACAGACTTCGGGTATGTCAAGAACAAGGACCCAACTACAGAAAACTGCTTTGTCTCTTCTTTATTTGGGTAATTATATTCATAATTATACATTTTTCTTCATTGTTTGTTATTCTGTACATTGGGATTTCGGTGGGCCTTTCCTTATTGACTTTTTTCTGGCAAATGTATAGCAACATATTTAATTAATTTACTAAGTTATACTAGTTTGAGTGTCACGGACACAAATTCTTAACCCTATCCCAGTGTTTCTTCAAACCTCTATTATTTCAGCTTTTGTCATGCTGTGTTTTAACTGCATGTGTATGAAAATGTGTGTAAAACAATTACAGATTTCCTCACACATAATATATGTTAGAAAACAGTGGCTGTCTGTTTTACAAAAATTGAAGGACCCAAATACAGGTTGCAAAAAAATTAACAAAACAGTCTTTAACAAATCCTAAAACTAGACCAAAGGAGGGGAAAAATTCAAACAGAGAAAAGATACTGGGCAGTATTTTCAGTAGGTTACTTTGCTCAAAAGTGAGCAAACCAACCAAAGACACCAGGGACGCAGCCAAAATCAAACACAGGTGAAACATATTAAGGCAGAGCAAGAAGTAAAACATAAGGGATAACAACAAAATATAACAGGAAACAAGGATCAGAAAAGACACAAAGTATTTAAATCCCAAGGTAAAGAAAATAGAAAGAACAATAAAGAGTCAAACTCGGGGATCATGACAAATTATGGAGTAAAGACTGAAAACAGTTTCTCTCCAGTCCTCGAGGACAGGTGAAAATAATGAGGGCAAAGTGGAAGTAAAGCATTCTGTCACAAGAGAAGACTGTTCATTTTCAAAATAAAACAGGAAATGGCGCAGAATGAACAGATGTTCCAGCTCCTGTACTACTGCCTTTGGCTTGTTAGCTCTTTGTCTTAAAAGTGTGCCACACAGAAAAGCTCTGCCACTTTACTTAACTTTACTCAACATGTTGACATTAACATAAATGACACAAACTTATAAAGAAGACATTGGTCGACAGCAGCTTGTGTGGCTTCACAAACTTAAAATGTCAATTTTCTCTACGGTTGTGTGTCTTCAACCTCTTTAACTATGGCTTTGTATGTTCTGGCTACTGTGGGAATATGGCAGCCTCCATGAGGTGAGGCCCTTGCCTAACCAATACTGTATAGTAGGCTTATCCTAAGGCTACATTCCATAATATGTTTTATTTTAAAGCAATTAATCACTTATGCAAACATGATAACCTAAATTTGTACAAATAAATACTAGCTTATAGTTTATTACACTGTACTTTTACAGATAAAATATTCTTTTATTTTGTTTTATGTGACAAACTTTTTGAGAGGAAAGTTTTGAACACCATGGGTAATAGAACTATTTGTTATTAAATTAACAACACAAAAGAATCGGAACATGAATGATTTACAGTTTATTGTATTTTTTCCATAATACTGATACTGTTTACTTTGCAAACATGCATCACATCATTCACAAATACACAGACTCATTCCCTCATTCCAAATGCTAAAATACTGTTTTAATATAAGTATTAAAAGTGTTTCCCAAGTAATCATCCCCGTAAACCGACATTCCCTTTTGCGTGAGTGTAAGAACCGGTTCTCGTGTCTCATGTGGTTGATCCTGGTGGAACATCACTACTGTTGTTCATTCCTGGACACGTCAGTGTAGGTCTCAGAGTGGCCACAGCTGTCTGTGCACACAATGTTAAAGCTGTTGTGACGAAACTCCACGGCAAAAGTGCTGAGGAAGATGAGGAAGAACATGACCAACGCCCACTGGCTTTGAGCTGAATGGATGTGGAGGCCCTTGGACATCAGGACCTGATCTGGACAAGATGAGTTAAGAGTAAAACGTGGACATGATGACATTCAAATACACACACAACTGTCGAGTTCACAATCTGGAAACTTGTTTTGAGATTGTTTTTGAGCCTTTCTACAGGTTCAGTGTGTAGAATTTCAAATGAAAATTGAGGTTTTTTTGAAAAGGGCTTGTATGAAGTATTGATATATCATCAACCCTGAATGTGCCGTGCACACTGCAGTTTCCACGAACCCATTTAAGAGTCGCACACTCTATGGCTGCCAACAGGGACAGAAAGAAAAAAAAAAAAGAGTAATTTAATAACCATTAGACAGCGTATTGTGGCTAGAAACTGAAGTTCGTAAACTGTTCATTCCCATGCGCCAAAGTCCATAGAAAAAAGTGATGATTTTACGTCATGGCACACAGGATTGTTCATCCACTGCTGCCTTGATCAGTAAGTTCAATTGGTGATACATGTGACACAAGCTTCCTAAACAAGGCAACAGTAGATCAGCAGCTCCTGTGGCTCCACGAACTATCCATGGACTTTGGTGTATAAGTGTCTTTATCTTCTTTAACTGTAAATATCACATCCTCCTTGGTGTACTGCGCTACAGGTCGTTTTGAGAGTGGAATTTTTGATGGGTTTTACTGATCCTATTAATGATGGGCCTATATTTTTCAACAAAAAGGATACAGATTATCATGCAGACAGTGACGGTTCCTGACAACAAGAAGCGGAGGATGGCGACCTTCCTCCCCTCGCCCCTCAGGTTAACGCTCATGGTGATATAGGACTGCAACCAGCAGAACAGTATTCCCAGTCCAAACGTCATGAGTGTGCCCACGTTGTGAATCTCCATCTCAGTGAAGAGCTGAAAACAAAAAAAATAACGATCAAGTCTGCTGAAGTTATCACATGGACTTACTGTACATACTGTACTTACAGTATACTGTTAGACACATGTATCTCTGCTGGTGTTGCGCTTTACCTGGAAGTTTCCTACGAGAGTCATTCCAAAGCAGCCAATGGTAAAAGCCGCCAGACAAACAAAATTCAGCCATGGTTTGACTGTGGTGCGTTTCAGCTGGAGGTATCTGAGGAGAGCAATAATGAAACCTGGAGGAGACAAGGAACCAGTGGAAGTTTATTCTGCTTTAATCATGCATAACATCCAAAGTATGTCGCAGAGCAGAGATTTTACATGTCCTACTGTATTATGTATACTTCATGTGACTACCATAGACTACATAAGGATAGACATATTCTTCTGCTATGTAAAGATAAGATCAGGAAGTAGGATAGAAGCAGCAGTTAGCCACCAGGGAGCGACTCTAAAATGATGAAAAATGTTGATCGCTGTCTGGCAAACCAGGAAGTGACGATGTTCTCAAATGTCTTCTTATGTCCATAAACCGAAAGTATTCAGTTTTAATGATTTCTTTGTTTTATGGAGCAAAGCAACCAGGAAGATTACATTTAAGAAGCTGAAAAACCTGGAAGTTTTTTAGTAACTCAAACCGATTCATACATTATCAAAATAGCTGATGATTAATATATGAATTGTCAAAGGAGATATCTGTCAACTTCCTGTTGACAGATATCTGTCACGCTCCGGTCAAATCATTGTGCAACCAGAAGACTGTGTTCATCATCGAATATGTCTATGGTGGCAACCCACCGTGATGTTACTCACTGGTTTGTGGACTGCCATTTTGAAACGTCTGTTTTGTTGGTCAGCAGCAAGAAAAATAAATAAATAAATAAAAACAGAAGTGGCCATATTTAGAAAAGTGAGGGTGGACCCTAAATAAGAGCTTGTACCCTGCACACCCACCTACACCTGCACACCATCCATGCTGTCAATTACACCGTGTCCATGCCCTGCTTTATGGACAATTTGACTTGAAATGGGACAGTAATTTACAAGACGGATGCCATGCTGTATTGGAGACTTGAAACTAGTGTTTGGGACCATTAACGCCTCTGGTGTTTGAATGGCTACTAGAAGACTTGAGCCTTTCTCAAGAGGTTGGTGATGTTAGCAATAGAAATGCTTAAAGGGGTCAGCAGATGTATAGTTTTCATCTTTTAGGATGTAGGACTGAGAAAACTGTCATGATCAAAAACACCCTGACAGGAAGTTTTCTTCAATATGTAAACTTTGGTGTGTGATCAAATATAGTGTTCATAAATGTAGATTGTAGACTGTACCCAGGCTCAGAGACAGTAATAAGTGAGTTTCATAGACGGGCAAGGAAAGTCAGGAGGTTCTGTGAGACAGGTGTTGGTTTAGGGCTTTTTATGGGATGGAAATAAAAACTAACAATTCCTCTGCAGGAAATCACAAGAGTGCAGTGTGCTGTGTACAGTCTATACTGTACTACGATGCTATGATAATGTTAGAAAATGCTATGAAAATGTACAGAAGACCAGC
Source organism: Brachirus orientalis (assembly GCA_016785285.1). Classification (NCBI taxonomy): domain Eukaryota; kingdom Metazoa; phylum Chordata; class Actinopteri; order Pleuronectiformes; family Soleidae; genus Brachirus; species Brachirus orientalis. The sequence continues at coordinate 1,088,336 of JAFBJR010000905.1, forward strand.
ATCGGCCCCACTTGGCCCCTATACTGTAGCTTTGCTATAGTGGGGCAAAAGTGTGCTGTGCGCTAGCTGAAAAAGCACATGAACTTGTATGAACTTGTATGAAGTTGAAGTGATATGAATATGTTAAAATGGACATGGATTTAAAAGGCAGTACATTTGTAAAATGACCAAAATGTACATGAAGCAGAATGCTGTTGTGGAATAAATCTTTAAAAATGTAAGCACACTAACATTTTGGTGGAATGAACCTTTAAAATGTTGAGTCCTGAGAGAAAAAAAGTGGTTCAGTCTGAGATTTTGCCAAGTCTGAGGCGGCAGTTTATGACGGTTTATAGCAGTTATAAGCGGTGTTTCTGTCACTCTGAGCCTCGCTGAGCCTACAGTACAAGTCTGTCAGCTTCCAGCATTACATCACAAGGACGCCAACAAAATTCCCTACGTACTGTTTAGTTTATGTCTGTGAGAGCAAAGGCTTGGGATTTACAGCCAGTTGTTTGTGAAAGTTTTACGTTCTTTTTTCTGGTCCCTGCCACTCTCAAGCCATGCAATACACACTAATGTTAAACTCTGAAAAAGTCCAAATAACCTGATGAAACTTAAACTCTGATTGTGGAAAAAGTATGAATGGTATTGAAAAAGTTGAATACAATCAGTAATGTTAAATTAAAATTTGAATGGTGTCTCTAGCCTGGTCTAGTATGCCAAGGCAGATGTTTGAAATACATCTAAAATTTGCGACTTTTTCCACACACTTTGATATATTATCGGTTTGCATGCTAAACGCTAAATTAAAAAAAATGTATGGAAGAAAAAAAGTTGAAGAATAAGAAACGTGCACAGTAACAAGAGTGTGCTGGGTAGTAGCACTGCAGCACTAAATATTCTGAAAACCATAGGCTCACATTTACCATTTTACATTGTAACTACAGTGTCTGAACATTACTCATCGCTCGTACCCACAAACGCTGCCAGGTTCATGACCTCGCTAAAGATGCAGCTGGCTGGTGGAAAGTTGCCTGCAACACTGAGAAGAAGAAAAGTGCGTTTACGTCATTAAAACACACACAGTAGCTGAGGTTTTCATAGTGGAAAAGGAAATGATGTGTTTTATGCATACCTAATGTAAGCAGGATAAAGGGATCCATTTCTTCTCCTAAAATAAATTAAGACAAAAATAATGCAATCATTCCAGAAGAAGATGACAATTAATAATATTAGTTAATAGTTATTAATATTGACACCTGCCGTGCTGTGGGCTCAGGTGTGCTATCTGTCCGTCCATGATGGCAACAAAGTATCTGTTAAAATGTACCATGAATGAACATGACATTAAAGACAAGTAAAAAACGATATATTGTAATGTTCTTGTAGCGAGTGCAGTGGAGTGTATGTTAAGTGTGGAAACATCCATCTGTCCCATAGTACAGTTAAACAGTGCAAGCATATTGTTTATAGCTCTTCACATTAAACAATTCCATAGTAAAGAATATACTTAAATGACTAATTGATACTTTAATTAAGGAAATACTATTAATTAATTAATTCCAGTGTAGCCATGATGGACAAATAAAAAAACAAATACTGTATTTGAGAGGTCTGTGGCTCCTAAGCCTGAGCCTTTTAGACCCATTTATAAATGTCTCCCTTTGGAGAAAGACCTGGTCATGATATGTGGTTATCTAATTAGCTGAACTCACACCAGCCACAGTCCAGCTGCCGTGCTCACAGAGTAGATGGGAGGCAGAAGAGCCCATGGACTCCAGTTCCAAATCATGTCTCCTCTAACACCGCAGAAGAAGACGCATGTATGGAAAGTAATGACTGTTGGGAGGAAATGGACAACATTTACTTAAAAAGGCAGATATAGTTCACCAAGATACCATTTATAAAAGACTTTAGAACGGGGTCTCAAACTCAAATCACCTGGGGGCCACCGAGCATTTAGTCCAATCGGTCTGAGGCCGGTCAAGTGAAAAGAAAAAAGGTCGAACTTAGGGGGTGGGCGATATGATCTTAAAATTCTATCACAATATTCCATCATGATATCTCAATTACAATATTTGTGTCAACATTTCACAAGATTTCAAAATAAAAGTGTTGGTTTTATATGGAACAATATGGTTCATAATTAAAAACATATTTATTATGTTAAACTATCCAGAAATAACTCATTATAACAATATTATGTGGCGGGACAAATGACATTGATTGAAGGACCACGTGTGGCCCGTGAGTTTGAAACCTCTGGTTTAGAAGGTACAAATAAGACTTAATTATCATAGTTATTACATCACTAACTAACATGCGAATGGTTTAAAAATAATGAGCCATTAATAAGTAAAGTTAGTGGATTAACATCTTGTGAAATTGAAAACATTATCTTATTTGTAGTGCTCAGAGCAAGACCTTCTTCTTTAATTAACCATTAATAAAGGTTCAGATTTCAGTTTATAAACCATCGACCATCATGATACAGTGGGCCGCTGGACAAATTCATCTATGAAGCCCCTGACAAAACACTAGTACTGAAAAAAAGACATAATACAAGAACACAGGAAAAGTCTTTTGCATTTGATTTGTTCATTATAATTTCAAAATAATGTTTAAATGTATTTTATTTTCATGGTGATTTTCTGTTGGCCAGTTCAGAAATCCACTCATGCTTCTGAATTATCTACTTCTGTTATTAGCTAATTATTTATTAACCATTACAGGTTAAGTGTGTATGAATTAGTGACATTTAATGGTAAGAATACAGACTGTTAAAAAAACAGTTGTCCGGGAGGCAAAAGAGGAGCAGCACTGGTCACTGGAAACTTTCTTCTTTTTCTTCTACTTGGCACCTTGCTCCAAATTACAACCAGTTACAACAAACACAGACCTATTGACTTATATAAAGTAATTATGCTTAACTATTGGCTGGAGTGTTCCATATCAATAATATTCATATCTACAAAATAAAACAACAAAAATATATTATTGCTAACCCAAGACTATTGTCTAAACAACAGTTGAAAATGCTAATTCTGAAGCTATGGAAGGTAAATGTTACAATAATAATACACTTAAAATAACTCTGGGCCATTTCTGCCATTAATAAATCCTTTTTACAGCTTTAAGTTTCTGTTTGTTGACTTTTAGCCAGCCAAAAGTAGGCGAGTGCCCGCCTCTATCTTTACTCTGATTGGCTGTGTTTAAGTATGACGAATGCTGACTGGTTAAGGTAACCCAATCAGACGCAAGGTAGGTAGCTCTTCCTCAGTAACTTGGGTCAAGCAAGCGGTTATGTTGACGTAACACAAGTACTTACTAAAAGGGAAAGAAATTAGTTGATAATTAAACATAAGTGTTGATTTTACCCGTTTCTTCGGTGGTTAAAAGTCGCACAGAGCGTCGTCGCCTGGTTGAAAACTAGGACGTAATTCCCGGTGTATGAGTGCAAAGACGGCTTACTCGGTTACTCTTCAACCCCTTAACGTTCAACAAGCTCCGTTGCTCTCAGAATACTGCTACTCTGACGACATACATTTTTTCTCTGTTATCATTGTGTCTTCAAATGTAGCATCTGTCTTCCCTGTCCGGTACACAATCCCATTCATAATAAATAAATAAAATGGTTCCGTTCAATCGTTAAGCTAACGTAAACCAGGTAATAGTCAAGAAAGCGCGAAAAAGGCATTTATCAGGTACAACTTCCGGTTTTGGCGTCCATCCTTCAAAGCAAAAGCACAACAGTATTAATGACCCAATGCCATGAAACAGGTAAAGCCCTCTTTCAAAGATATTTCTTTATTATTTTATGTTTTATCTTTTTTATGGGGCCCATAACATCAAATCTCAATCTGTAATTTGGCTCAAAAATTCCATTTGATTTGAACTTTCTGTGAGGATAGTTACCTTTAATAGCCATTTAAACCCATGTGTTAATTGTTAATGATTTAAAAAGAGCAAATACAATTGTTTGATGATAGGTGAGTGGTTGGGTTATCATTCATAATCTCTGAAAAATTGACATAAAAAAATCGTAAATTCTGCCAGGGTATGTAAACTTAGGAGCACAATTGTAAATAAATATGCAAGTACAAGATTTAACACTGACATTTTTTAAATTAGTAATTATGAGAGGGGTGCACTTTTTTCACTCGAGCCCCCGCTCTCTGAAATGTCTGCACACTCCTGAACATGACTTTATGAAGTGGCTTTCTAGTGTTGTGTCATTCAAATCACTCTTTATGCAGCACTTTTTCATCACACACCAGTCATACCCATTCTCACGTTGCTGACCCAGCACACATAGACTTGTAAACTTGCAGAGGAGGGATCAAACCTAGCCCTACCAGTGTGAAGATGGCCTACTCTTCCACTAATCCACAGCAGAGCAGAACAGTAGAGTTCAGCAGTACCATAAATTACATCTTCCAAAATATACAGTTTCAACACAAACTGAATCCTCCTTTATGGACGTTAACATGTTTAACGTACCAGGCTGCATTCACTTTTGCCAGGTATAACTAAAAACATTTAGACATAATCCAAATAAAATATTTTTTGTATTGAAGTAAATTTCACCGATAAATAATTATAAAATAATACAGTAGGTATTTGACAGTCCACCTGTTTAAATATTAAGTTTAGAGATCATTTGTAATGTTTCAATGTCATTTGAGATGTAAAACTTAAACTCTTTTCAGAAAAAACAAATTAAACACTACAAATGCTCTCTGCAGGCAAACAATAAAGTATACAAATAACATATAATACAACAGTAAGTAAACAAAATCAGAAGATGGTGACACCACATTGTAAATAAATACTATTTATTGAAAATATTGCATGTAGTCAGTCTAAAAGAAAGACTTGTTTCCTTTTACTAACAACACAAAGTGAGGTTGACCACTCAAGACTGCAGCCCTCATTAGAGTAGGAATGAAAATCAAGCACAAAGTTTCCACCTTTCTTCTGAGGCCTGAATTAGCAGATAATTATCTCTAGTGCCATTTAAGACAACTTTTAGCATTGTGTTGAAGCATGCATACTTTTAAAATTACATAAAAAGCAGAGACGTTCATTGCACTCTGCTTAGGCTTGTGATTACACATTTAGACATGAGGAAGAAATAAGGCAACAAAAGTAAACCAAAAATTAACTGTCCACAACAGATGGGACCTGCATTGTTTTGCATTGATGCATCACACACATTGACAATATCTTGGTCCTATGCGATGGATGTAGTGACACCAGTGGTGAAAGTAAGACATTAGATGGGGGTTTAGAGTAGAAGCAAATGTGAGATGAGGTCCAAAAAAAGATTAATGTTACTTTGTATGCAGATGAGGGAGATGACTGGTTTAAAGTAGGGATGAGTCAATCTGATACAGTCCAATACTGGTGGTGACTGGATCGGTTATCGGAAAAAGAAAAATGTTGAATCCGATATGTTCCATAGACCCTAAATATCCTGTAAATGCCTGACTATGCACAGCCTACAAAGACAGATGTGTGACACTGCCATCATGTGACCAGAATGCAAAAAAGAAGAAGAAAAATTAGCAATATTATATATAATTAAAATAAAACAGCCAAATGAAATGTTAAATTTGAAGTACCAGTGTGTAACATTTACAATGGCTTATTAATTAAAAAGTAAAAATTGTCTGGTTTTCGTAGCCTTAGGATAATGCTTTTATATATACACTTTAGCAAAGCTAGAAAGACACTAATTCTAACTAACTGTCCAGTTGTTTAAAAGGATTAAAAGATGACTCTCACATTGGTATGGACACAAAAAGTGGTATTGAACCATCCCTAATTTAAAGTAAGACAGGTAACATGATGATCCATTAATGATTTGATTTTATGTGTTCTGCAGGTAAAACCAAAGCTTCTCGAGTCCATCTGTAGCCTGTTTCGCAGCTGTACTGCAAAAAGCATGCAGGCCTTTGGACAGTTACATGTTAAAACATGAAGCGAGTGTTTTGCACATTTAAAAAGAACATATTTATAGATTAAAATGGATTTTGGAGCTTTGTCACATTGCACAAATATTTAAAGACTATAAAGAGGAAATGCGAGTATTTCATTAATGATTGCAATCTGCACAAAAGCATGCTGCACTGTACTAACAGAAGTTTGCTGCTGAAGCCAAACTAATAAAGGCAGGGTTATTTTTTTAATTGACTACAATTTCATTGATTTTTAAGTAGATAAAATGCCCTTGAAATTCCTGAATCTCCTGTTGCTTTTCCTAATTTTTACTTTAAATTCCTTTGTATCCAACATTAATATCCATTTATGTCCTTGTCCAAACATGCTTAAACTGTGCATTCCTTACATTTTGCTTACCAGTTAGCATATTTGGCTATGCTTCAATGAGACTATTCAGACTATACATGAATTCGTATGACAAGTGTGAATCAAAAACAATTATTTAGTGGGGATGTCTTGACAGATTATGGTGGTCCTTTAATTTAACTCTAGCCATTTTAATTGTCGTGCGCAACTGTATTGCACTGGGCTCTGTTTTGCTCTGCCGTGTGCGACTGATTTGCAACAATGCTTGTGTTGTTGTGTGAGAAAAATGTGAATGGCACACAGAAGAATTTAACTGTATTGTTTTCATACATCTTTGAATTCTTCATCATTTGCAATGCGAGTCTAAAGCAACTCCCTGCGAATCAAGCGCCCAACAATTTAGAACACCGATCGACCCCTGACTGGTCACTCTCCACTCACCAGGAGTTTGACAGTGGGATTTTTTTTTTGCTTGATCAGACCCCAAGTTTGTTGGCCTGTGTCAGCACCACCTTGAGTACAGGCATAAACGCAGAAGTCTCACTGAAGTTGCTGTTACTGACTATGTGGGTGTGGATGTTGAGGCCCTCGGTGTAGGACCGAGTCTCGATGGTCTTGGCTATGTTGTGCAGTCCTCCCACGATGGCTGGTGAGAGCTGGAAGGGAGAAAGGCAGAAGGTCAGGGAAGGGCTTTTAATTAATGAAACCATACAATTAATCAATGAATGCATGAATTCATTAATGTCCTTGTCAGATTTTTACTCCTTCACAGCTGTATATAACATATACAATACTTTTGTTAAAATCTACACCAGTTTAAGTCTACAGCATTTTAAGGATATATTCATTGCAGGATCTCACCATTACACAGCCTTTTCCAACTGAATTTTTTTTATTATTATTTTTTATTTTGCTCATACTTCAAACTAAAACATACATAATAACATCAATATACACTCATTTTCTACCGCTTTATCCACTAAGGGTCGCGGGGGGCGCTGGTGCCTAACTCCAGCTGACATAGGGCGAGAGGCAGGGTACACCCTGGACAGGTTCATCAATATACAGTAGCTGACAAAATTATACAACTGATTCATGTCATGTGTTTGCTTAATTTCCTCTTTCATGGTCCAAAAAGCCAATTCAAACCTGATACTCACCATCTGCTCTCTGAGTTTATCATAAAGTGCTTCCAAACGTTTGTTGGCTTCTTCAAGTTTCCTCCTAGTTTGCTGTGAAAAGAGAAAACAAAAGTCCAGCCAAATGTTTGTCAAAGCATTTCATTAGAGCAGAGACACACAGTGTTGTTGTCTTCATCTTACAGGGTCCTTGGCTACAGCCAAACACTTCTGGATGAGCCCCTCAAACGTGGTCTTCAGGATCATGTGCTCATCAGGGATGGGCTTCTTCATGATCTTCTCAGCAGGGATGGACTGCAGAGGCTGAGGGGATTGAATGGGGTGAGAAAGTCTGAGGAGTTGTGTCTGAAACCACTCATTTATTACCTCCAGACTACTCACAATGTTGGGATTTTTATGGCAAGAATTGAACTAAGAGCTTAAATTAAATAAATATGAATAACTTAGTTAATCGTGTTACTCAGTTAAATGCTTTGTGATGAATAAATATGAGTGTATTTCCCTACATGATACAATAACTGGTCAAGTATTTAAATCCAGGCTTTTCTGTTTGCCACTGCCTTGGCAAACAGAAAAGATGAGATGCACTTAAAGATCCAAAGAGTAAAATTTAGGTGAAATTCTTTTCAATTGGCAGAAATTATGGATAATTTTTTTTAGATTGTATGAATTTTTTTTTTTTTCATTTCCCCAGAATGAGCCTTTTATATTTATATCAGGGGCTGGTTCAGCTGTAATGAGGGCACCATTTTGCCACTAGAGGCAATTCCACTGGTTGTTTGAATGGGAAAATTAGCTTGTACTTCTACTTACAAGGCTAGTCATTTGTGAATCTGGAGGCTTCACAGTGCAAGTTTGTTATGTAACCAGAAGCCTCTGCCCATTTATAGTTCCTGTCTATGGACACACTATGCAAGCTTGTATTGTTTATATTCTGCATGTACCTGTATGACATCTCCAGTCGGTGCTCCTGGTGCCCCCTCCGTACTGGTCTTGGGCATTGCAGGGTTCATGGATGCTGGGGGAAACTGCTGTTGCAGGCCTGAGTAGGGGATCTGGGCACCATGTGGTCCCTGGACCACAGCCTGAGGAGCTGCAGAGGGCATAGACTGTGCCTGAGGGTCAGAACCTGGCTGAGGCATGATGGGCGTAGTAATGGGTGTAGGGGGAGTGTAGTTCTCAAGAACCTGCTGAATAATGATGAACAGACTTTACTCACAACATGCAAATACCCACATGGGGACAGAGCTATATGCAGTCACCTCACAGCATTAGCAAGCTTGGATTGAGCTTGTTGTAAAAAAAAATAACATGAAATCCCCTATTTGGGAGTATTTTGGTTTTAAACCCGGTGCAAAAGGAAAGTCAGCGGATAAGAATGAAGCTATTTAGTGTCTTTGCAAACGTGTAGTGCCGGCAAAAGATTCTAACATTAGCATTTGTGATATATTCATCCAACATTCAGCCAGACCTACTTAAACTTAGATTAAGTAGAGTCGGCCAAGACAGAGAAGAAACAACAGTTTGATACACTGTGCAGATGTTCTCCTTATTTGTGTGTAGATCAATAGATAGAATGCAGTTATACACTCAAGTTACCTTTTTCTTTGGTGCTCTGTTCAGAGCTGGAGGGTCATTCCAGCCATTCTGAGGTCCTACAGATCACAAAAAAACCCAGGTGATTCACAGACTCACTGCTGTACAACTACAATTAATGAATCAATTACCAAATCGAAACCAGTTATTTTCATAATTCATTTAGCGGATTGAATGCTTTTTCTTTTAATTCAAACAACTGTTCTGTTTTTACAGGTTCTTAAATGTAAATATGTTGTGTTTCTTTACTCCTTTCATGACCCCAAAGAAAACGTGTTGAGGTTTAGAAAAGAACAATTGATATTTTTCACCATTTTCTTACATTTACTGGACAAAAAACTAATGAGTGAATAATGGAGAGATAGAGCTGACACAATTATTAGATTAAGCAATTATTAAATGATTATTTAATTAATCAACTATTTTAATAATCAAATAATCAGTTTGAGTGGTTTGTAGAGAATTAAAACAAGCTTTCTGATTTTGCAGCTTCTTAAATGTGAATATTTTCTGGTGTATTTCCTCCATATAACAAAGAAACGGAATCATTTTGTTTTACGGAAAAAAAACAAGACCTTTGAGAACATAATTTCCAGGTATGGGAAATATTGATTGATCAACATTTTCTGATATTTTATGGGCTCAAGGATTACTCGACAGATTAATTAATTGTGAACATAATTGTTAACTGCAGCCCTAGGAGAGATTAATCGATAATGAACGTAACATGCAGTCTGTCTTTGATCATAAACTGGAAATAAAATGTAATTAAACACCCACCTCATATCTACTCTACTGATTGGTTGAAATATTAAATTCATAACTTATGTGATTATTTTAATATAATCACATGTTGAGTAAGTGAGATGTAATCATATTGTAAATATGGAATAAGGAAATCGGCCTTACTGATCAACTTACTTGAATAAATTAAATTAACCATAACTATTTTCTTCTAAATGGAAACATAATATACAAAACTGACATGAGGAAGAGGTGAAACTACTGACTGAGATTATTATCACCTCAGAAAAATGTCTACTGATGTTATTAATCAAGTGAGAAGTAGACTCATTTTCCCATAGCTTATTCGTGGAACCAGCAGAGTTGCCCCCTGGGGGCTAACTGCTACATCGGTCCTATTTCCTGGGCTTCACTTTTTAAACCGGAAGACGATGTCCTTTTATAGACAGAGTCCGTGTTTATATCTTCGGGAGTTTAAATCTAAGCAGTGAGTAGAAGATGCTCCTGAGGACAGGGCGGAGCCATGCAGACCTGTTCTCTGAGAGGCGGCGCTCAGCTCAGGTTCCAGATCAATCTGTGTACCTGAGTCTCCGCTTGGTGGAGGAAGAGGCATGTACGACACAGGAGATCCTGGCCCGCCATGCTGGAAAGATGCTCCGGAGGATGGAGGAGCAGAGAAGGAGGAGGAGGCAGAGGAGGCGGCATTGTGAAAGAAAGGAGGATGGGATGGTGGAGATGAGGGCAGGCAGTGGCTGATGGGAGTTTGCCCAGGATAGAAAAGAGGCACTGGCTGAGAGGGGGCAGACTGAGTGTACTGAGACAGAAAGCCAGGGGGGTGAGGAGGGGAGGAGGGCTCTGCAGGAGGAGAGGAGGGGTAGGGCAGTGGCTGATAGATGGACACCCCCCCAGCTCCAGGTGGGTACTGGCTGACCTGGGGGTAGGCTGAGAGTCACACAGGAAACAACAGATGATGTTAGAGAAAGGCGGCTGTATGTTAAACAAATTTATCATGCATGACGAAAAAAAACAACAACAAACAGATGAAGACAAGACACGGTGCGATGCATGCTTAAGTGCTATTTGTTTAGCTGGTAGGACACAAAAGACTCAACATGCCAACATACGAGATAGACACACGGTTATGTTGCATTCTAAAAAGACACTATTTTCTGCTAGTGACTACTTCTAAAAAAACAACAGCACACAGGAGATGAAACATCAGAGTCAAACATTTTCCGACAGGAAATGTTTGCAAGTCTTTAAAGACTTAGAGTAGAAAAGCTGCGTTGTGCTTATGTGCCACCTTCTGATGCAAACGTGTTGTGAGTAAGAATGCCAGAGGTGGCAGAAGTGTGCCAAGCAAAAGTTGGCTTTTTTGAAAAAATTAAAATAATTTCAATCCATTTTCTTTCATATTTTAGGTGACTTCAATATTAATCTAAAATGTAGAAAGTACAAAAATTCAAGAAAAAACATTGAATGAGAAGGTGAATTCAAAGATTTGACTATATTGAATATATAGTTTTAATTGGTAATCACTACTTCTGATCACTATTGAGATCATGGTCATTTGTAATGAACTGATAATACAGACCAAATGTTGTATTTTCAGTGCTGTCTTCTGACTGCATATGGTGTTGTGCTACTTTCATGCTGATGTACAAATCTGGGTGTGGGCATTGGGTGTTTAGCCTTAAGCATATACACTGTTTACTTTGAGCTCATTTAAAGACATAGTTGATTAGCATTTACCTCTGTTGGTGCCAACATTCAGTTACTGTACTAAGTCTATATTGTGCTGTGTGTATGTATGTGTTGCCACCTAATGATTACCTGCCTGTCCTCACATATCTGCATGTGTGCCTTTTAATAGCATGTTTACATAGTGTGTGATACTATTTTCTTGGCTTTCTATCAGTTTCCAGAGACCTGCACCTCACTGATACACTTAGTGTGTACAATATTTGCAGTTAGATATTAGTTATTATCCAGGTCCTGGTCTGACTTTATCAGGTGAGAGAAATTGATTGACTTATTTATATAAGTACTTTAATTGGGTTTTAAGCTGTCATTCTTCCTGCTGTTGACTTAAAAAAATGCACAAAGATAGAGGGTGATACTCCAAAGAAAAAGTCAAATAAAATTCAACCAGAGTGAGCACTCAGAGAGCACAAACCTCATGCCTGGATGGCCACCAAAATCTAATATTTTCTTCACTGGAACATAACCTACAGTACATCCCCAGGAAATTTTCATCAAAATCTGTCCTGTACTTTGAGTTACAGTATGCTGCTTACAAACAGACAAACATTAGCAAAAACACAATCTTTTTGGTGGAGTTAATTACCAACACACCTATCTGCCAGGAAAATAATGACAATGGAATTGGTAACAATAATATTACATTAAAGGTGCACCCAATTTCTCATAATAGCTACTGTTTGCAAAATATTCATGGATGTACAGTCAGAGATGAATGCATCTCCAATATAGATGTAGAGGTTGAATAATAACCACATTTTGTCTTTGTTGACGTAATTAATCGTTTCCTGTATATCATGACTGCTGTACAAACTACCTAATTTCATGAGCTTCAAGTTACATATTTAGAAACCTTCAGTTATAGAAGCCAGATAATGGTTTTATTCAGAGCAAACACTTACGCTGGTACTGATGGGAGTACATGTACGCAGGAGTGGAAGAGGCTGGAAGTGCAGCAGCTGTGCCGGAGGCTGACATCCCATACATGGAGTTTGAAGGCTCTGCCTGGAAAAAAAATACAAATAGAAAGAAAAATAATTCTGAAACTATTCCTCAAAACAAAAAAGGGAAAGGTCTAAAAAGAGTGGATGAAGTCAGAGAGAGAGTTTTTTAATGCTGACTGAGGGGAAAAATTACTATCTTCTGCCCTTTTGATTGAAAAGATTATTTATACTTGATAAAAGAAAAAAAAATGCAAATGTCCAGCTCAGTATTAAGAAACAATATACATGTTAGCAGGTAATTACATTAGTAATGTGGCTGCTGGAGAAACAACTAGAGAAAAAGTGAGGCTACATCCATACTACTATGTTTTCAATTGATAACGCTGTTTTCAGAGAAAAATAATGCGTGACTAGACAAGCTCAGTAACAGAGAAAATCTGGGGCTAAACTGACAAAGCTGGAAACATATATATCACATGATCATACAGGTATAGTGGGACATGCATGTGCTACTGTAAAAGAGAAGCTGTTCAACAGGAAGCTGCTTCATAAACATAAAGAATGTAAGAATATTTGTGTCCTTCAGGTGAAAACAAGGCTTCATTGAGCAATACTATTGTGTGTATAGAGCAGCACAGCAGGGACAGGTGGGGACAAGAAGTGGTTATCCTGTCAAACTACTAAGAGACAGCGATTTTTGAGCAATGTTATTCACTTCTGAAACTTTTTCTGGGTACTTCTGTGTTTTCAGTTATAATCAACGTTGATGTTGCATCCATCTGTCTCTGTTCTTGTGTGCAGAGCGAGACTATGGCCCAGCGACATGAGACCTAAACACTTCTATACTGAGAAATTAGATCCAGCTAGGAAAATGTGGGTAACTGCATCACTAAAACAGGGACAGCACTGTTTTCAAACTTCTCAATTTTCAAGGCTTTACTAGACCAGAACTACGTGACCCGCAGGCACCAATTTGATGCACTTTTAAAAGAAAATGACTACAGGGATGTTACCTAAGTTACCTAAGTGAAGTGCATGCATCACAGGAGAGGAAAAGAGTTCAGGGTTTGAGGCATTATCACAGACACAGCACAGTGGCCAAAGAGAATGTTAGCATATCAGGCATTGGTCTTTTTTTAAAAAGAAAAAAAACAATTATGAAGGTAGTCTGTGTGCAGGAACACAGGCTGGATCGGTAGAAGTCAGTGTGTGTACCTGTTTGTCTGAGACGTTGCCTACTTGAGGAGGAGTAGGAGGGACATTGGGTAGAGCGGTGGGAGCTTGGTTACTCCAGGAGGTGACAGTGGAAGCAACCCTCGTCTAAAGCACACAAATACACACGACACATACCAAATGATGGCCGTGGCACGGGGAAGGAAAACACCAAACAACATAGCAACAATGCCCAAGCACTGAACCAGTGAGAATGACAGGATTTAAGATTAGCCAGGGTTCAAATAACAGGAATATGACCAACTGAAAACAATGAATAAAAACTTTGGTTGTGCAATATGCTTATTTATTATTATTACTTGGAAAGAAAAGTGTGATTTAAACCCTGGCCAGAATGGAATTTTAGTCAATGAAACATCTACAGCACAATGAGAACTTCACCAGGGAAACAGGTGGTTATTTAGAGAGGTCACTGTCAGAGGAGGAACAGGGTAAAGAGCAGACTGTGCTAAGGTTTAACCCAATAACCCAGAACTTAAATCAGTGTGAATCCTCATGTCTGAAGAAAAGCCAGGTGTACTTTTTTTAATACAAAAGAAAACAGTACTCACTTTAAACACATCATGTCTTTATATACCTGACAAAACATAATGAGTTAAGTCATTTCAAATAAGAGAGACAGTGTAAATGTGCAACGTACTGGCTGGTAAAAGTGTGGCTGGGCAGGTGCAGGGGCAGTGGCAGGTGTGAGCATGGGCACTGGAGCTGCTGCACTGAGCTGAGGCACCATGGCAGGCTGGAGCTGGCTGAAGGGATGGCGGGGCAACGCAGAGCTGGGTTGAGACTGAGAAACAGGGAGTTGAGCCTGAACTCTCTGGGTTTGTGCAGGAGCGGCTGGAGCCACCACCTGCTGTCCCAGTGCCCAACAGAGACGGTCACGGAGCTGCTGTATGGGAAGCTGCATAGACAAAATCATGGAAAAACAGGCTTGTTAAGACTGTCCTGTCCTATCCAATCAGAAAGTAATGTTTTCTGTAACATAAACATTCATCAACTGCTATGTTTAAGTATCAAGTTGTTCTGTGAGACAATGGCTGTATTACTCAAATATGTTCACGTATGTTCAATTATTTCAAATTGATTTTTAATGTCACACTGTATATACTTGAAAACAAATTGTTTAAATGTTTAAAGCAGATGTATACTTAACGATTAGGTGTAATCGCAGATTTCACCTCTGCTTTAAATGATCAAAGTGTGCACTTTGCAACAGAAGGTGCTGCTATATTGTCTTTAAAAAATGTAGCACGAGTACATATTACCTCCCCCCTCTAACCTGAAGCTGGTGCCAACTAATAGTATCCATAGCAACTGAGCGACACATCGACCAAACTCAAACCCCCTTCCTGCTTCTCTGTAATCAACGGTGTGGAAATATTTTGCATTTGCTGTGAGTTTTGTCAGCAACATTTGTGTCGACAAGAAAACCACGATGTGTAAGCAAAGTTATGCGCGTGTAGCAAAGCCCAGGACATCTCCACATGTATCATTAGGATGTAGACATAACTACAAAAAACAACTCCCTTAACACAGAGAAAAATCGAATCAAGGATTTGGAGAATTGTGACAACCCTAGAAAACATATGGTATCAAATGTTTGTTGCCACTTTCAGTATGGCACTGATGTGTTGCTGTGACAAGCAGCAGTAATTGAGAGTGCTTTGAAATCCAAAAACCCTCATATACTATTTAGAGATTGTTATTTTGGATCAATATTTTATTACTACTAATTTACAAATGACATCAAATCCTTGTCCCTGGCTATGTGCTTGAAAAATCTTTTGAACAGAAATTTAACAGGAAGTTTCTGTTATGAGCAGAGATTTTACGTCAAAGTTACTTAGCAACAAACATGGGAACAAATGTGTTTTTATTACTTAAACTAACTATAGTGCACAGTAGTGAGTGTGCATGTCAATGCATTTAATTGCTGCATCATTGTAAAGGCATGTAGACTGTGACAGCCATTACCATTTTCTACCATCTATCAAGCTAACAGGCAAAAAATGTAAAGGTAGTATATAAATCGTATGCCACGTGTCTTTCACTATCTAGGCACTGTACATGTGGACTTTAACATAACAAGTGCACCATGCTGTGCCTCATACCTGGTTGGTGTTGTCAGGCAGGTAGGTGATGGCAGTTGACAGACTGCCCTGGGAGGCCAGCAGACTGGCATACTGGCTCATCCTGTCAGCCAGTAGGACACCAACAGCAGCAGGACCTGAGTGCTGAGTCTGCTCTACTGCATGACGCAGCACCACCACCTTCTCCATCAGATCCTGAGAGACAGAAACACAGCAGCAGAGGAACATAAAAATGCAGTCCACTGTATCAAATGGTGAACATTCTGGAGCAGTTAGAAGCTTAAGAGCTACATACAGTATATTTTTAAGGAGAGGGTGGAGACCAAAAATAGAGCAAACAGAGATGGACTATTAGAATATTGAATATCATAAACACAACTGCTTGTGAATGATATTTCTGTCCTGTGCAGTAAATACAAATGTAAATATTGTAGAGGGTAATATTAAATAATGTGACAATAATTTAATATTACTTAACCAGTGTGACCAAAAAAAAAACAAAAGATATTTGTATTGCAAGTTCCAGAGTTTGTCACCACACCTGGAGGGAGAGGGGACACTGTCCGTTCTGAGCTTTGTTCCAACAAGAAACCAATTTCTCTACATTGCCAGCACAGATATAACACAGACAGGCCTGGGCTTGCAGTTGAGTAACCTCTGCTGTTTCCAGTCTTCCTCCAAGAAGATCTAACAAACAGAAGATCAGTTAGAGGGCAAACATTCATGGCTGAGAATAAAAAATTATAAAAGGAGAGACAGAAGACACTGATAACACCCTGACCACAAAATTTGGAACAATCATCCACACATAACAAACAAACAACAGAACGCAGGTAAACTTACCACAAAGGGAGGAGAATTCCTCCGGCTTAGCGTAAGTCATGACAGCAGCCAGAGCCTCCTTCCAGTTCTCCAGGTCACACGTCTTCAGGATGTCATGCCAATCTTTCATCACCACTGCACTTATCAGCTGCAGGATGAAGCACAGTTACATAACTTTCAACTTTAATCATTATCTCAAAAGAATTTATTATCTCATTTGATCTGCACAGAGAAGAAGGCACAGAAAATAACAAGAAGACAACAAAAATATTCCTCCCACCCTGAACCCAAAATTGTAAAGCATTAAAAAAAGCCCATTGTAGATACAAATAGATAGATACAAATTGTTAGACTGTTTTTTATAGGTCAATGAAAGACTGCCATAACAAGCCACAATGCAAATTTTAAGAACAGATTCAACAAAACACTGATACACTGTCATAAAACTATGACATTATAGCATTGCTTACATTCAATTTTTTTATTTTACTCTTAAAAAAAGAAAAGCTGCTGCAGGACTTTTTTTTATAAACAGCATCAGTGTTAGGTTCAAAACATTAAATTGTTAATAATGGCTCTTTGGTGTTTATAGTGATAAACAATCTGGACACCCTTCCCCTGAATTACAGTGTGTCTAACATTAGGCTGTGACCTACGAAAAATGATTATCATGTCTTTTATTGGGCACATTTTTCTGTGGGGTAAAATCTGCTGTCAAAAAAACTTTAAAATCACAAAACACTGTTAAAAAACCCCCAGTTTGTTACATACCTTAGTTATCTTGCTGTGTGTTTTAGTAAAATACTTCTTCTGGGTTTTCTCCAAGAGCTCGGCTCCTCCAGCAATGGCCAGGATGATGCTGTCTGCCATCCTGTTATCATGGAAACAGAGGTCCACAGCTCCTTCGAAGTCTCCTGTCAGCAGGGCCTGCGTAATGAGCCCATCCAAATCTTGCAGGGAAACAAGATGTTTAATTGTTTTACAAGATCTAAAGGAAAGCCACTGCCCTTTATAAGCTTATCATCTACATACAAAAAGCAGGCTTGTTACCTTGACTGACAATGAGACTGACTCCTTCAGCAGCAGCTGGAGCTTGGGCCTGAGCGGCCTCCTGAGCTGGAGATGATGTTGAAGCTGGAATGGGCTCCTCCTTCACTGGTGCTGGCATCTCCTGAAACATCAAAGAAGACTTTCAAAATGCATTCATATTTATTCATCCCCCCACCCCCCCAAACGTGCAGGAGGATGTTGACAAATTAGTCTTAGATTATAAAGCTATACTAGTAGCTCTGTGTTTTGCCGGCACCATACGTTTGCAAAGATGGCAAATAGGTTCAATCGGGTCTGCTGACTCTCCGTTTGCATCAGGTTTAAAACCAAAATGCTCAATTTGACTACAATATGACGTATCCAAAAATAAACAGAAAACATAAAGTTATACCTCCTCTAATGAGATCTCCTCCTCCTCTTCATTCTCCTCATCATCCTCAGCCTCCTCCTCAGGAACAGCCTGGTCTACATTTACTTCTGGCTCACTATTAAGGAGATCGTCTTCTAAATCTTCAGCTTCTGACTTCTCACTCTCTGATTTGGAAGCAGAGTCCAGTTCGAGTGTGGCGGCTGGCTGAAGGTTTGCAGCAGCGATCAGGTCAAACGCTGCCTCAGGAGTGTCCAAAGGTGGCACAAGGCTGAGGTCTGGTAAAGGCTGCAGGCTGATCGGAGCAGGTGCCTCAAGCTGGATGATGAAGGAAAACACAGAGTCAGAGTCAGGAATAAAAACAGAATTTTCAATGTAGTAAAAAAAGAGAATTGGCTTAATGATGAACACAGATACAGTATGGCATAATATATTTCATAAAAAGTGCAAGGAGTGAATGTAGTGAATAATTCAAATAGTAAAGACAGGACACTTCCAGATGCTGCAGGTACCAGCTACAATATGTACAAGAGAAAATACTAATTTTTTTCCTGAATACTGAAATTAAATTAACTAACTAAAAGGCTGCAGTGTGTAACTTTTGTTGAAATCACTTGGTTAAGGTCAGATTAACCAAGTGACTTTGTTTCATTTTGTGGACAACTCCAGCTCAGGATAAGCTCTGTAGTCCACACTAAAATAATGAGATGGATAAAAATGAAAAGGATTTACTGTTGGGAGACAGTGGCTAAAAAAAAATCCAGGCTTCATTACTACCCTCACTTCTCAGAGAATAAGGATGGATCATGGTTGACTGTGGTCAGTTTTGGACTTGCCCCTCTATTCAGTTATTTTGGAAAGATGTAGTGATTTTTGGAAAAATTTGTAAGGGCTTTAGTATTTAGTATTGAAAAATCTCTATAACTCATAGTCATATCTTTGACAGAACAAATGAAAGATGACAACTTCCAAATAAAAACTATGAAGGCAGTAAGCAAAAAAGCAATAGCAAAACAATGACTTCAGAAATACTGTCCTTCTTCCAGCCTCTTTGTCAATAATGTTAGCTTACAACATTTTACATATCCAAGAAGAACTAGAAACTCTTAAAACTTCTCTAGTTTTAGTAGTGTAGAAATGTTCGAGACAACCCTGTGACTATTTAGATAATAAATTTGATCTTTTGTGAGTTTGGATTTATTACAAATATCAGGCTTATGTATCAGTTCAAATAGTGCATGAATGTGCATTTCAGGGTGAGAGCAGTTTACAAAAACTCTTTAGATGAAAGAGTCAACTATAAGTGAGTGAGTCTGTGCAGGTTCTTCCAGCTTCCTGTGAGGCATTTCAAAAAGGGAAGTAGAACTTGTAAAACTACAGCAAGGATACATCACTATGGACACATTAACACTTCCTTGTGAAAACACAGAAAGACAGAACCATTCAGTTTACAGCATTTCAGCCAAGAACTGAGGCACTAATAGCTGCCAGCATTAATTGCTTAGTTGTGTAGTAGTGCCATAAGTGTCTCAAATAACTTATGCCACCTTATTCAGGAAAAAAGACATTTTAATTCTATAATACATCCATTATATGAATAATATGTTCATATAATGGATGTTAATATGTTTATATCAGTTAATGAGGACCCTAACTTTTGACACTAAAAATTTCTTTAAACCTCAAACTGTTCAAACTGTAATGCACAATTACACAAAATAAACTTACCTTAAGAGGATCAGCAGATTTTTCCTCTAGTGCTGCTGAAATCTGATAAAGATAAAGATGTACATAAATATAAATAAAGTGGGTCAAATGAAAAATGATTAAAAAAAAAAAAAGAAGATAAACACTGAAGGTCACCTTTAAGGCCAACTCTTCTTTGTTATATCCCAGAAGTTCCAGGAATTTGCTGCGGATGTCGCTCTCAAAATTAGCCTGAAAACACAAAAAATCCACATAAATAAAAACATAAGAGGGACTGCACTATTATTCACCATTATTGAAAATTATACTGTACATATTTAAGCTGCCTGTTATTTTGTAGATAGAGAGGAATTTTTGCATTTCATACCTTAAGGAACAACCAAATAGTTTTTTCAAACTCATTTTCAGCAGTGTTGATCTTTTCCTGGCAGAAATCCACAAAGCTGCCTGAGCTCAGAGTGGCCTGCAGCTGAACGGAGCGCTTCAAAAAGGCTGTTTCTGTGACAACCTGACTAACATGTACAACATGTGAAGCGGGCTGCTGGAGCTGCTGAGCATTAGGCTTTGAGTTCTCCAAGGATACCAGCTTCCCACCAAACTGTGGGTAAACAAACCAAAACCACACAGAGGTAAGTGCTTCACGCAATTAACTACAAACACTGATAGTGATGAAAGGTAAAAGAAACCGGACTCACAGCAAATGAGGCTCCGACGGGTCTGCGGATCCATTTGGGCGGCTTCTTCAGGGGGTTTACTACAGCTGGAGGGGCAGTGGACTGGGGCAGCTGTAGTGGGGGCAACGTTTGTCCTGTCCCAAAAGGATCCATGTTTCCAAATGAGGTAGTAATCTGTAACAGAGAAGAGCATGACACAGGTCAGAAAACAAAAAAGGGTCACACAATGATGACAATGTTAGCAGAAACCAAATGCTAAGCTGCATCAACAGCCACTTGGTGTCTTAATTGCTAAAGTGATAAGACAGTATAATAGGTTCATAGTGAACTAAACTAAACTGGTTGCCCTGGCTGAGGTGAATAATTGTCCAGGTTACAGTCCTGGTCAGACAACATTGCCAAAATATGTATAAAACCATATGTGGGGTACAGTGTGTAAAATTTACTGATGAAGCTGTATGTTTTAACCTAATATCCATCAATTTCTACCAACTACAATTTCTACCAATTGAAAATAAATTCACCTAAAAGTTACACACGGTACCTTTAAGAATAAAAAAATAAAACTCTTAATTACTAAATTACACTCAGTGAGCTTGCTAAATGTTGTGGCAATGAATGATCTTAAAGGTTTCTTTTAGAAGCAGGTTCATTTTTAATTAGTATCTAACATATAATTACAAAATATTACTTATTCAAGCCTAAAAAATATATGATTAAAACACATGATTTTGATTTAGCTGGTCCAAAGTAGGGATGGGTCAATAGACAATTTATTTACTGATTTGCAACAACAAGCTCTTGTGAGTTGCGATAAGTTGACTGTGGTTAATTCTCAATAATGGGATTACTACAAACAGAGAAAATGATCAATCTTTCACAAGAGTGATTTGAACATGCTTGAATAAAATCATACTTTTCTATACACATACAGCACAAATTCCAACACATTCTGATTAGATTCGCATATTGATCCTGTTGCTGCAGTGGAGAATTGATCTTTGTATACAAAGCTGCCCTGTGCTCACAGCAGACATATTTATGTCTTTGAGATATAATGTTACCTGGTCAGCATGTCTCTGGCTCTGTGCCTGGTTGCTGTCCCCCATGATGGAATAGATGTCAATATGTCCATCAAAGCTTGCTGCTGACAGCACCGCTGGGTTCCTGGGACACCACTGGATGTCAAAGCACCACTGGCTGCTGGTGGGCAACTCGTACAGCACCTGAAGAGTCAAGGAAGATGATTGCTTGCTGTCATTAAGTGGGATTTACTACATTTATAACATAATCTATGTGTAAAGCCCCTTTCACACTAATATTAGTGGGTATACCCAGGATTTGTGAATCCAGATAAAACAGCAAAAACTGCACCTCTTTACGCCCTGCATCACAATATTATGGTCAATACCATTTTGTATCTTTTACATCGGAGCCTCCTGTAATCAATCTTCCAACTAATCCAAATGATAAAATTACAAATATTGAGCTGTAAAAAAAAGCTCTTCTTAAAGATGAATGCACATCATCGAGTTGTTGTCAGAAATGAGTAGAAATATTGATCACTGCCAAAAATTAAGAAGAAGAAATCAGTGTGTTCACCCAGTGTTCCCACCAATGCTGATCAGAGCTGAAGCCGATTAAAAAAAAAATCAAACACATTTCCACCGGTCAAAAACCCATTTAAACATAGGATTAAATGGGTCTATGGGACTGGTGGGAATTGGGTATTTATTGTCAAATTTTACCTCTGCTGTGTTTGGATTCCAGCACAGGATCCTGCTGTCCTTCCCACAGCTCAGGAGCAGCTCAGGATCAGCCAAGCTCCAGGAGATGGAAAGCACACCCCTGCACAGAAAGACGACGTTATTTCTAACAAAGGCTGCCAACAAAAAACAGAATCATGTTAGTCTGTGTCTTTATATTTTAATATCTCCAGTTTTTCAGTGGCACGAACATATTCAGGGCAAAGGCTCAGCAATTTCCTTAAATAGCTACAAACAAGATGAAATATTGCATATTGGGACTATGGACTGTGAATTGATCTGCTATTGGAAATGTGCTGAGTACAGATTCAAGTCAAGTCAAATTTATTTATATCGCCCAACATCACAAACAGTTTGCCTTGAAGGGCTTCATAGTCTCTACAGTGAGTAACACCCTTTACCCTTAGACCCTCACATTTCTGCTACTTATATAGAGGCACACTTTTTAAAAGGTGACTAAACATCACAAATGAATTCAAAACAAACTATCTATTGTGAAAACAGGAAATTTGTGCATAGTACAACATTTGTGACTATTCTACTGCCATTTCTGTAACAACTAATATTATTTTGAAAAGATAAATCAGCCATTTCCAAGAGACAGATTTTTCATGTACAGCGTATATACATTCAACGGGTCACAATACAGCCTGGCTGTTCAAGTGAGTATTCAAGGAAGCAGGATGATGTCTATAGATTTTAGTCAAAGAAATCATCAGCAAGAGTATGCACGACGACATAGTCAATTATCAACTCATCCAACAATGTGGTTCACTTTACAGTTTCTGAATAATGGCTGTCTGTGACACTGCGATAAAATTTCAGCATCTACAAACAAAACTTTTATTATTGGTAACCTTGGTCTTTTATTGGATTTGTTGACAATAAGAAAATATTAAATATCAGCATGTGCATTTAAAGACTGCAAAGGAAGGTGAAAACCTTTACGCAAACTAAACAGATCCCTTTACCTTGTGTGATTCTCAAAAATCTTGAGAGGAGAGGTAGCAAAACGCAAGTCCCACATCTGGATGACTGGCATCCGATCGTCCTCTGAGGCCACAACCAGCTGAGTGGCCACTTCTGGGTTCCAGGCCAGTCCAGAGCAGTGTATCTAAAAAAAAAGCACAAAACAAAAAACACAGATGCAAATGTTTGAGTAAAAAGCACCAGAGGATTGTGTTGAATCAGACTTCATGAAAAACATTAAAGAACAACGTACTCTGTTGCTGTGGTCGCTGACTTTAATAATGAGGTCATTTTTGCGAAGGTCCCACACTGAAGCTCGGCCACTTGGGCTAGCAGAGGCCAGGATGTGTTGGACCTGTCTGTTCCATGACACACAGCTGATATCCTCCAGAGGCTTTAAGACAAAACCACAAGCTTTTGTATTAACATGTTTTATGTCTATGAGCCTAAATGTAAATTTGATGCATTCTGGTACAGATAATTAAAAGAAAAACAGACACCAGAGCAGAAGACACAGCATTTATATGCTTATCAAAGTTCAGCTCCATAATGATAAAAAAATATATATTATGTCACATTTTTCACTGACATTTGATTACAGAGATAGTTTTACCATCATGCTTTAAATACTAATTATGAAACCTCTACTTATCGCTGTTCTGACAGAGTTAGGGTCGAGAAGCAATTATCACCTCATGGTATATATCAATAAATAAATGATAAAATATATTCCTTCACTTTTTTCTTTCCTTAGAAAATCTTGTAAATACACTACCCAATCAAAATAATTTGTACATTTAATATGATTTTACTTCCTGTCTTTCATTGCCTTTCCTTTTCTATTGTCATTTTGTGATTGTGTTCTATTGTTCAATTTTGGCATGGTAAAGTAATTTTTACTGTTGAAAAAATGCCCTTTTAAAAAAAACAATGTAAACTTATTTTGAGGTTGTCTAATGTCCTTTCTTTGTGCCAATCATCTAACAGTTAAACTACAAATGTATTCTTAGGTTTGCCTTAAAACAGGAATCCACCCTTTTTTGGAAGTATGTGCTGAGCCATTACCAATGCATTTAAGCCATTATTGTTGAACTTTAATGTACATCTGCACGTGCCTTTAACCTGCTATTTAACAAGCATTTTTTTATCCTGTGCTTTTTAATTGCTTTTTGTTTCAAAGGTTCTCCTGTTTTTAGGTGTCTGTAATATGTGGAGAACAATATTTTCTTCTATGCTTGCTGGATATAAACTATAGAGGTGATAATAAATCTGACTCTGATTTTATTGACAATACCCAACTAAATAAGATCATTAAAATATAGAATAAACTAAGCACTGAAGTACTGCACAGTGATGGACTGGCGACCTGTCCAGGGTGTACCCTGCCTCTCGCCCTATGTTAGCTGGAGATATGCACCAGCGCCCCCGTGACCCTTAGTGGATAAAGTGGTAGAAAATGAGTGAGTGAGAGTGAGTGAATTACTGCATGATGTCCAAATTAAAATTAATGATAATGATTACCTCTAGTTTACAGACAATGTTGGCAAAACAAATCATTCCAATACAAAGTTGGTCAAAAGGTAATTTGCTTTTGTCTGTTTCCCCCTGTATGAAATTCTCACATGTTAACAACATAAGGACATGCAAGTACATTGAAATAAATGATGAAGGCTTACAAAGCATAAAGAGATTTGAAGTGTAACTGATGAAAAATAACCTACCTGAGTTTTAGGTCCAGGTGTCATGGGAGAACCAAAGTTATTCATGTCCCAGATATAGATTTCAGACTCATTCCCACCTGATGCAACCAGGTTTGTCTATAACAACCAGAAAACAACATGAGGTCACAGTTTTGAAGAGAAAGCATGTTAAATTCGCTGACACTGGTTTAAATGAGTCATACTTGGAACGGGTTGACGTCAAGAGCTCTCACTGGCCCTGTGTGCTTGTCACTCTCAGCGATGATCACGTCACTGTCCCCTGCCATGATCTTTGCTGGGTCGTACAGAATGACATTGCCATTATCGCCTCCTGCAATTAGGACACCGGACGGGTGGCCGTGGTTGTCCATACCGTAGGGACCCCACACCAGTTTGTTATATCTGTGAGAAGAAAAGTAAAACACACAAAAAATCTGAGACAAATTAGGACTCCAGCTAACGATTATTTTCATAATATGTTAATAATTTTCTCACTTAATGGATTAGTTGTTTAGCCCATAAAACATTACAAAATGATGAAAAATAAATGATCTCAAGTGTCTTGTTTGATTCAGTTTTAATGGTTTCTTTATAATATGGGTCCTCCCACAGTCCAAAAACATACAGATACTCCAATTTTCCAGTAGCTGTGAATGTGAGAGTAGATTGTTGTTTGTCTCTATGTGTGGCCCTGCGATGGAGTGGTGACCTATCCAGGGTGTACCCTGCTTCCCTCCTTCACCTATGTCAGCTGAGATTAGGTACCAGCACCCTCCGCGACCCTCATGTAGAGGATAAAGAGCTAGATGAGAAGATGAGCTAAAAACTGAGATCCGCTTAACTGCTGGAGACATAGTTATTATGGTTCAAATAGATTCTCTGAACCCTGACCAAGGTAAAGAGGTGTTATTTCTACACAAAAATCTGCCCAAAACCCAGCCCAAGGTGAGATTATTACAATTATATTGAGCTTCAGGTCTACGATCTTTGACACAGGTGTATTGGGCAGCTTTTAAAAACCTGTGAGTGGATGAGAAGCTGCCACATGACTTCATGTCCAGAGACGTATCAGCCAAGTCCAGCTCGAAAAACTCCAAGGAAGCATTGGTGCTGAAGGAGGCATCTAGCTGCTGGGCAGATGTTCCTGCAGAGAGACAGAGCACAGTCAAAGTAATCCCTTAATTAAACATTTAATGGCATCTATATTAATAATCAATTAGGTCATTCTACCAAGTCACAAAACACCAAACACTTGATGATTACAGTAACTGAAACAACTAAAACTTGACAAATTGTACAACCATCTAGACAAAAAAAACCTTTTAAAACCCTCACATTCCCTCAGAAGTACATTACATATATATATCATTAGAATTACCTCTGCCAAGGAGGTTATGTTTTCACCAGTGTTGGTTTGACTTTTAGCAAAATAACTCAAAAAGTTATGGACGGACTTTGATGAACCTTTCAGGAAAGGTGTGTAAAGGGACAAGTAACAGATCAGATTTTGGTGATGATCCGGATCGCCGTCAGGATAAAGAAATGTTTTTATCATTATATGCTGAAGCATTCACATGTGTAGCACTACATTCACTAATCTGCATGTCCTGCCACTTTGCAGCATTTTATGCTACTGCAGTTCATTATCTCCGCTATGAAAGTTATGTTTTTGTCAGCATTTGGTTTGTCTGTTAACAAAATCACTCAAAAGGATATAGACGGATTTGGATAAAATTTTCAGGAAAGATGTGTAATGGCACAAGGATTTGATTGTGGTGGTCTAGATCGTTGTCTGGATCCAGGACTCTGTCATTGCTTGGTGGAGGTCTGCACTCTCTTAGTGCTTCTAGTTTAATTATGTTCACATCCTAAACATTTCTATTGAGGCAGTTTAATAAATACTTCACATAAGGACCACATGAGAACTCAATCTTAGACTTTATTAGAGCTGCAATGATGATTGAAGGGCCATTTACCAGCTTGTCCTTTTTTTAATTTGACTATAATAAGAACGCTCTTATAACTGACTTATGATTATAGTAATTTTTTAAGCAAAAATGGAAAATGTGAGGCTTTGCTAATTTTTCATACATTATTACAGTCAGAATGTCTCTGGATTTGACTGTTAGTCAGACAACATTATGTCTTGCTCTTTGGGACAAAAATAACAAGAATTTTCATTATTTTTACACATTCTATTGTCAAAAGATCAATTATTTAAGAAAATAACCAGAACATTAATTTAAAAACTAGACAATTCCCCGGCGGGAAATCGCGAGAGGGATGCAGTGGGCCGTGTGCATGTCCAATCCAAACTTGGCATTTTCTTGGAATAATTCTTTAAAAAAAAAAAAAAACTGTAGACCTCTCTAGTTCTCTAAATTCTGTAATTCTTTCAGGCTACTTGCAGAATATTGATGAAACTCTTTTGCTCATCTTCTCCACTGATGCAGGAAATAATTGTCAGATACCATTAAAAGCCACTGGATAATATTTCAATATCTCATTGATAAATTCAGCTCAATTTAATAATTTCTTAGCCTGTTATCAAGGTATTACCATGGGAGTTGTCCTATCCTATATATGAAATAAAATATATAGTAAAACACTGGAAATGAGGCATCATCATTTTCTCTGTCATTTGTCATGTCAGCAGCAGCAGGTCTGCGCAGGTGCTTTCAGTGTGCTCATACCTGTAGCCAGGTAGATAGGGTGGTGCTGAGCAGGACTCCAGCTCTGGATGGCTGTGCGGTTAATCTCTTTGAGTTTCATCCTGGAGTAAAAAAAAACAAAACAAACCAAAAAAAAAAAAAACCCAGATCAGATCTTAATAATTGCACAGCAATACCTAAAAAAACACAATGAAAGATATACTAGATAAATCATCAAAGTTGACAATACCTTCATTATTATTATTATTATTTAAAAAAAATCTCAATCTCTTGAAAAATTTCCTGAGTCTGCTTTTAAATTTTGTGTGTGATTTTTTTTTTTTTAATTTCCTTCCTAGGGTCACTATCTCTCCAGCATGGCTCTTAAATGGACTACAACTGTGTAACTAAGAAACATTTATACACAACTCACAACAGGGACTACAATCTGCCCCTCCAACACTTTCAAGTGATTCATATCAAAAGTGGATCCCTGAACAACAGGTGTGGACAGCAGGGACACTCTCAGCAACCACTCATTCATTAAAGCGTACATATGGACATGTTTGTTTACAGATGAATACAGCCTGTAATAATGTCAACACATTCTATGAAAGACAAGAATGTGTTAAAAGACACAGGTCCAAGGTATACATAATGTTACTACAAGTGTGGGACTGATTTATGAGACAATAGATCGGTGTTCATTTCCCCTACAGTATTGTGCTGTAATAAACACAGTAGTTACACAGTTACAGACAAAGACAAACTTTGACTGAAAAACTAATTATCACATGGTCCTGCTGCACTGGAAAGACAGCTAGTTTCTGCAACACATTTTAAACCGGTCCCAATGTCGTAATACCAAACGTATGCAACATATCAATCACAATATGATGGGAGTAGTGATGATAATAAAGGAAGTCGTTATTTATCGTGTGTTGTCGGGTCAAAATGACAAGGACCTGGATTAACAGCAGAAAATGAATAGAAGAATGACCCAATTTAAAGTAAGGGTCAGATGTCAGCAACAATAGCAATGAAGAATTGTCTGCCAAGGAAAGATTTTCTAATTAACATTATTTGCCTTCAAAAATTAATTATTGTCTTTTTTTTAAACCTACATAGGCCATTTAAATTACGTATCAATATTTTTTCTTTTACATTTCCATTTAAGCTTCTAAGATGAACATCATATTGTCTAGCAATGAGGAAACTGCGTGTCGCATTCTAATACAGTGGGTTAGCATGAAGCTAATTGTCACAGGAGCCAGACAAATGTAAAGAATTGTATTGTCAAATATTGTGGATATGGTACTGAGTGGGTGCATTAGTACATGCTACCAATGGATTTGTACTACGGTTCATAGCCCGTTAGCTGCCTGTATAAATAGAGCTCATTACTTGAGTAAAGCAGCTTACCTTGTCTTCGTTGCTCCTTCTTACATGAACGCACACATTAAACATAAAAAAACACTAGACACGGTTCCTTCTTCTGCTCTACTTTAAGGACTAAATGCTGTGAAAACACGCGGACACAAGTCTACCGGGTCCCGGCTGCGTATTGCAGACGGACTTCCACGTCCCCACTGGTCTCCATCAACGTGGCACAACCTAAGTAACCGCCTCCTCAGACCCACGAAGAAGAACAACGACTTCCGGGGGACGAACATGTTCCCAGAGAAAGAAACCCAAACACGTTCGCAACAAATACGTAATAAAGGCTTTACTTTATTACTTATTACGTATAACGGCTTAACTTTAAAGAACACAGACATGCCGCATACTCACAGAAAGGTAAGACACTCGACTAAAACCTCATATATGCCATTCTTATGATAACCAAACACAGTTAAATCACCAATCGATCAAACCAACAAGTGTATAAAACACAGTTACAGTGTAAACATTGATAAGTGGCACCGGAGAATCACCGGAGACAACGTAAACAAAGACACAGCATGTCTGCTGGAAAGCAGAAACTCCACAGAGTCCAACGGTATCGTTTTTATCCACTTCACAACAAAGATTAACTGATCCAGCCGCAAAATAACATCAAAACTACAACTCACTTTCAAGAGCAACGATCAGAAATATTGTCTTACCTTTGGCGCTTATCAAAAAAGGGTATACCCACTGGAACAAAACTGCTTTGGATGAAGAACTACATCTCCAACCATGCTTTGCGGACTATTTGCGAACGTGATTGACCATGACAACAGCGTGATTCTATTGGTTCAGAGGATTAAAAAAAGCTGTCAATCACCAAGATTGACCAATGGAAGCCAGAGCTAGAACCCTGTAAATCTGAATAGAGTTACAGAGTCTCAGAGTTGAGAGAACAGAGCCTCTGATGACCACCAGGTGTCCTCAATGTTACTGTTTTGACAGTAAATCTACTCCAGTTTGAGACAAATATCCTTTTGTATGCTTTTATTTGAATGGGGAATTAGGGGAACCCAGGCATCTCTTTACTAAAACCTCTCTAATTTTGCTCCGCTTCATTACAGCAGTATCAGTCTTTGCCCACATGTTGTTACATGATTTCCTTGAGTTTCTAAGCTCCTATTGCATATTTTCAAAGGTGATCTTTATTATTAAATGTAATATTTCTTTAGGCCTTCATTTCTTCTGGGTTCCATCTGCATTTACTCTAACACTGTGGCATATACAGTGATGCTTACACTTCTGATGAAATTTCACAGGTGTTATTCATTCATTCATTTTCTACCGCTTTATCCACTAAGGGATGCAGGGGGTGCTAGTGCCCAACTCCAGCTGACATAGGGCGAGAGGAAGGGTACACCCTGGACAGCTCGCCAGTCCATCACAGGACCACATACAGAGAAAGACAACCATTCACTCCTTTAGAGTGTCCAATTAACCTAATACCAAAATCTGCATGTTTTTGGACTGTGGGAGGAAACTGGAGTACCCGGCGAGAACCCACGCACCACGGGGAGAACATGTGTTATTGCAATGAAAGTGTATTATTACATTAAATTAACTTGCTTCATTTTCGTTATATATTTTTTAAATCAAATGTAATTATGATTTACACAGCAACATGTGACATGTATCTCTTTGAACTCTACAATCTACATTGATAATGCACACGGCATTTCATAATTTAGAACATTTATTCCACACATAAGTAGTGTAGTGCCATTATCCACAATAATTGTAGTTGTGCTTCATTTTACTCGTTGTGTCATATTTAAATAACAAAAACTCAATGTTAAAATACTTATAGTTTGGGCCTTGAAAAACAGCAAAACCCACTCTTGATACCAAGTTACAATTACAAATTTTACTCAAGGATATATTGAATGTTCCTACTTTTGGTACTGTAAACTTTTACTCAATGTCATTTGATGAGACAATATATTTTAAAGTGCATTTAAAAGTTCACTGCATTCATTAACTATGTATTTCGCAAATCCAGAACATAAAACAAAAAATCCCTTCTCAAACTTGCAAAACACAAAAACAGCATATTTTTACACACCGACAATTATGAAAAGTAACCAAAGCTGTGAAAAAAGACTTTGTCATATTTCCTTCTTAAACATGAAAATACTGTACATTTAAATGAAAGCATATAAACTCATGAATCTCACTACTGCATCAAAGTACACTACATGAGTAAAAAAAGTAATTATTTTAATTTGATTAAATGGAAATAGTAATAAATACACCTTTACCAAAAAAAGGTATTAACCCAATGCCCCCCTATTCCCCCAGATTCCCAACCATACAAAAACCCACCACAACTTTGATCTGACTGCTTTTATTTTGAAAAACAACAACAACAAAAAAAAAAAACAATAAGTTTTCAAGTGAAAAGAAAATAAAACCCACTCAGTAACTGGTCACACTGGGTTCTTTAGTCAATTCAGCTGGTCAACCCTGAAATGCACAAAGCACATAATAAAATGATCTGACTGCTTTTATTTTGAAAAACAACAACAACAAAAAAAAAACAATAAGTTTTCAAGTGAAAAGAAAATAAAACCCACTCAGTAACTGGTCACACTGGGTTCTTTAGTCAATTCAGCTGGTCAACCCTGAAATGCACAAAGCACATAATAAAATTTGTTAGACATTTGTATGACATTGAACACTAGCAGCAAGCTCAATCAATGCCAAACCCTCATTTGGAAGTTAATATATAATCTTGCTCAGACATAGGGCTGAGTCAGATGGGTAGTGATTGACATAATCATTGGGATTCATGGCAATTCACTAAAGTTATTGCACAATAACTGCAATACATACACATCAACTTCTGGTCCGCAAGATGGAAGACATTTCCTTCAGCTGACCTGTCAAAATAAGACGTTGCAACAGTAAGACTAAATTTACACACTTCAACACCTTCCCACTCCTTAATATTGCACAATAAGCAAACATTTCAATTATAAACAATGTGCCGAATTAAAGAGATTATGTGAAAAACTTAAAAATGTTTTGTTATTTAATTCTATTCATTACGAGTCGAGTTTTACTGCCCGTATTTTAAACGAAGGTGCGATTTAGCTGAGGTCTTGACCACGTGGACTGTCAGTAACGCTTTTTGTTTTTTTATTTACCCTACGAAACCCAACAATTGTGCTGGTTTAAAAACATGAACAACAGAAACTTAAGGAATCAATTACTTCCTTCACAAAAGACGCACAAACACCACGTGTTTACAATTTTGGCTAACGTTACTGATTAAAACTCTGTTCCATAATCAGGTTAAGAGGTGCTAAGAAGGTAGCTAACTATCAGCACCTGCTAATTTGTTTCGTGAAAAATACATTTTAAACACGTTTTTGTATAGATCTTTTACGCCTTATATCAAAAACTTACATGTAAGGCGATATCCTCCCGTCCACCACGAACAGTCACAGCATTATCCTTGTCTCTCCTTTTTCTTCTTGGACTCTTATTGGCGGTTGACAAACAACGCAACGCAATGCACTACCGCCACCAACTGGTAAGGAGTCTGGACAAGGATATCCAAATATGCTTACTTTGTCAAATAAAATAAGTCTCTCCATCAATTCAGCTCCTACGATACTTGCATGAAAACAGGAAACCCTCATCCCTCTTCCTCACTGGCAATGAAATATGAAACCAGTGTGGGATTAAGCAAACCACATACACTTTGTTCACTCTAGTCCCGACAGATACATTCTTAATGAACCATAATTTAAATAGAATGAAGGTTAGTAATCTGTCATTTATTTTCTTCATTAACATTTTCATTTGTAACCCTAAGATGATTTATTACAAAAGTTCAGTTTAGATGGGACTCAGAAATATTTGAGCAGCTTTAACCAATCATTTGTCATTTTTTAAATGACTACAACACTTAACCGATAAGTTAAAAAAGTTGATAAAAAAGAATATAACAATGGTTTATTTCTGTATAACTAACTTGTTTTTATGTACTGAATAATAAATATTTTAAGTTTGGAGTGTGACCAGGCTTATTTATTATATTGAGATTCAAAAATCAAGAACCTTTGATTCAAAGGGATGCACAACATTGGACTTTTTGCCGTTATTTGGTTGGCTGATTTATCAGGAGTGCTTGGGCTGATAACCCATATCGATATACAGTGTATGTATACACACACACACAGATATATATACATACATATACATATACATGTATATATACACACGCACACACACAAATATATATATATACAGTACTGTGCATAAGTCTTAGGCCACCACCAGCTTTGTTGTTTTTATGTCAGTTTTGTGATCATTGGCGTTCAGATTGAAAAGATGTGACTAAAAGTCAGTCTT
>JAFBJR010000905.1:1121839-1292846 GCA_016785285.1 Brachirus orientalis
GAAAAAAGATGTTATTTTCAAACTGCATATGTGTTTCTCCATATTTTCAGGATATGTTCCAATAAAGTGATTGAGAAATAATTGTACAGGATGGTGATTACAGCATTGCTAAAACAATAAATCTAATGGTGCACAGTACCGTATATATACACATACATACACTGTTTTAGTCACATTTGCGATTTACAATAATATATTTTAAAACCAATATTGGCTAATACCAATATCATGCATCCTTAATATGTGTGATCAAATGTGGTTTGATTGGGTTTGGTGACAGTAGTATGTCATAACAATATTGTAACAAAAACCAGACAAAGCAAAGCAACTAAAGATGTAACATTGGGCATTTCTTGCACAAAATTGAGAAAATAATGGGAAGATGAATAAATCAATGATGAAAATGATTATTAGATGCAGCTCTATTTTGACAATAGTGACAGGACTTAAGTCTGAATGTAACGCAATTAGACAGTAAGGAGTTTGAGAGACAAATGCAAATGATAAGAAAATAATCATCACTTGTATGCTTTTCCTGTTCTGCAATGTGTTCATATGTGTCATCAGAGCTTTGAATGGATCAGTCAACTGTAGTTTACACTTGGTAGTCACTAGTCTCTCGTTTTGATGAAGTATCAGGAACAACACTTGACCAGTTATTTCCCTGTTAATGGTGTTTTTAATGTCCAGAAAGCATGTGACTAATAAAACAGGAAACTGCACCAGTGTGTGCCTCTGCCACTCAACTATTGTGAGCAGTGCTGTGTATGTGTTTATATAATGCATTACGTGTGTGAATTAATATTACGACTGCATTTAGGATAAAACCCCAGACTGCTGCTACTCATTTTCATTGAAACAATTTAGCCTAGCTGTGGTTAATAATTAACAGTATGTAGCACTATACGCCACACAATATCAGCTCTCGATTGAATACAAATACAAGTCAAAATAAATATCAAAAAGGTATGTGTTCTGCTTTCCTACTTAAAAGGCAAAAATACTGATTACATAAAAATTACAAGCATTATTTTCAAAAAATATCAACATGAGAACAGAAAAGAAAAAACAGAATAAAAAAGGAGGAACAAATGTGTGAAAAAACAGATTTTTATGTCATTGTAGGGAAAATAAAGTGAAGAGATGTGTATATTTTTTTTCAGCACTAGGCTGCTCAGTCATATCCATCTAAGACAGCCAGGTGAACGAGTATGAGAACAGTTCTAAAGGCAGAGCCACCACAGGTGGCGTCCATTTGTCCTTCAGTTAAGAACAGTGCAAACAACTGTTTCATGTTTATTATTCCAGCTGGCCTTAGCTTGGCCCGGGCAGACAAATTTATTTACTTTCAGGTCACTGTTCTGCCTTCTGATGAGGGACACAACCTGTTCCTACTACAGGAGAGAAACTCCAGCGATCTGAGACCGATTGCAGAGTCTCCCTTGGCCACAACAGGGCTGGGTTAGAGAGTGGAAGGTAACACAAGGTAACACTCAGGGACACTGTGACTAGCAGTTGATGGAGGCACAGTCTGCTTTTGCTTTCCCTGCGGAACTAATTATCCTCATGAGGCAGTGTCCAAACTCCTCCAGGATCAGCCTCTCTGCTTCGGCCTGAGGCTGGTGAGTCTGTTCTGCCTTTTTGGCTTGTTCCAGCAGACACTCGCATGTAGCCTCCAGCACCTCCTTTGTTACAAAAGTATATGGCAGCCTGTGGAGAAACACAAACAAGGACTTAAGGAGACAAGCATGTCATCAATGAGTAGCAAAGGTGGTGACACCAGCATGTTTCCATGTTTCCAGCTATGTCGTTCAATGGGACTACTGCCCTTGTTCCAGTATACTAGCACTAGTGGGGATTCAGTGTATTGGGTGTCTGCTCCACTTTAGCTGGTTAGTATAAGGTGATTTCTAGTTTAGCATGTGGTTAAGCTGACAGAGCAAAAACTCAGTCTCCTCAACATTCAATAAAAATTTTGCCATTTTTTTTTGTCGCTGTTGTCTTACGCTTATGCGTCGCAGCTTCTTGTGAAAAATTCTAAGAGAACTGTGATCCATGCACAGATTTCCTGACCCTAACCATAATCAAACTTCACAGCATGTCTTAGAAGTTTTGAGGAAACAACATTTCTGGATCGCTTAAAGCTACAGCCCACAATTTTGTGTTTCGTCATTAAAATCCTCAATAAATAAAGTTGTCTGGAAAAAAATTGGTGTCTTTCACCCTCATAATTGTGTAATAAAATGGCCAATTATTCAAGTTAAGACCAAACTGGTGGATTTGCTGACACATCTGTAGGTAGGTTGGTTAGTGACAGACAAAATCAAAAGCCAGTCATTCTATGTAGTCGATCAATATAAGTTTTTCTATAACAAGTGCCGATGACAATTTTGGACAGCCAATAATTGATGCCAATTTTTAGCCCTTAAATTTAGCTGATTTTCTTTTTTCTCCCATCCATCTGATACATAAATATTAAAAGTAACACAAGGTATAATGTACTCATGGGTCCCCAGCCATATGCCCTGAAATACAATGTTCTTTTGTGGCACTGGCTCAAAACCAAAAATTCCATAGTGCCAATACGAGGGATGCAGACCAGCTCAGGCTTTAACAGAGGCTACATTCACCCTGTTATAAGTTGATGTAGCATTAAAGTAATCTTAAACAATTTGTTTAATCTCCAGAAGAATCAATGTCCAATAACGGTTCAAAACATTGGAGCCTATATTGCTGGTTCCTTATTTTGCTGACCTTTCCCTCTATAATTTCCTTCCACTGGAGACATAACTTCAAGGTTAAAATCCTACATTGTGTCACATTAATGATAACATATAATACAAAAAAAAATGCTCCACATAAGTGACCAGTTATTGAACAACACTAATGGTTTGTCTCTCCAGTCTACATTTTGTTTTTACATTTCAATAAAAATAAGGTATAATCTAAATTTTAAATACATGAAGCATGTCATCAAAAAACAAAAATAAACTTTTGTTTTTTTTATACAAATAAATAAAAAATTATTACTAAAATGTGCATTTTGTAATAACTGGCTGATTAATAAATATCAGCCAATACTGTTTATTAAAAAGTGGCAAATATTGGTCAGATTAATCTGTCTACCTCCAATTTCATGTGGACTGAATGAAGTTATTTTGTTTATCAATCAACTTTATTAATCATGATGAGGCAAGATAAAAAGTGTTTCAGAAACAATTTATGGACCCTAGCTTTAAAGAATGTGACAAAATCTCACCATTAACAACATTATAGGTTGTAACAAAGGTAGGATTGAGTTGCTCCTCTAACTCATGATAAAAGCTGTAAATGTATTACAATACCTTCCACTTCCACTTGAAATAACAGGTGTCCGCGTGAGCAGGTCTGAGATCTGTGAAGATAGTTTGGTCTTGGCTGCAGTCTGCTGCTGCACTCGAACTTCTACTGCATCAGCCAAGTGCATCAGCGTCTTCCTCTCCGGACTCTCCTCAAAGTTCTTACAGCCGACGCATTTACAAATAGACGAGCACATGATCTTGGCCTTTGAGTTGAAATAAAGGGAATATACGAGATGTTAATAATGGTGGACGTAGGAAGGGAGAAACAGTGAAAAGAAAATACATATACTTGGCTGCTGCAAAACAACTCAGAGTAAAAACCCACTTCATAGCACTCGCAGTAGTTCTTCAGACAACCCGATCTTTTGCAGTTGCAGCCCTTGCTGTGCCGACGCTCCGACTCTCCTTCTTTGCCTTTACCAATTTTAGGTTTGAAGGCCTCTGGATTTCGGTCAAGACAGGTCTGGGGAGTAAAAATTCATTATCAAATATCAGTCTCATCTTTCTCCAATTAAACTGTGTTCATGGAGAACCTCCTCCTTACCTTTATAGCTTTAAGACGCTCAGTTTCATGCTCCAGGTTGTTGAAGCAGTTGTTGCAGTTACAATTATTGCAGAATTCCCCATTTGCGAAGCAGTCACAGTATCTGAAGAGTAAAAAGCATATATACTTACTATCAAAATTATTCAACACCCACTAAAATTTAGCTTTATTAGCTTTATTTAAACAAGAACAATGTAAATATTGCTAA
This sequence comes from Brachirus orientalis, assembly GCA_016785285.1. Classification (NCBI taxonomy): domain Eukaryota; kingdom Metazoa; phylum Chordata; class Actinopteri; order Pleuronectiformes; family Soleidae; genus Brachirus; species Brachirus orientalis. The sequence goes on from JAFBJR010000905.1 coordinate 1,125,933, forward strand.
TATTACAAGTGGTTTCTCCAAATTCAACACAAAATGCAACTTTTAATGACTACTGCTGTCTCAAAATTACCAATCCCTTTATGACACGCATCTTTAGAACGTAGTAGAGCACCCTTTGCTGTTATCACTTGCTGCAAATGTGATGCATAACCAAACACCAAATTCTGGCAGTGTTCCTGAGGAATCTTAGTCTATTCCTCATGGACAAAGGTCTCCAGTTCACTTATTCTTGTGTTTGTGTGCTGCAACTGCTTTTTTCAAATTCCACCAGAGATTTTCAGTCAGGCGTCTGCAATGGCCACTCTAGTATCATCCAGGATTTCTTTTGAAACCAATTATGCTTGGAATCATTGTCCTGTTGGAAGGTCCAATGATGCCAAAGCTTCAGCTTCCTCACAGACGTCATGATATATTGTCCCGGATTTCCCGATAAGTGATTGAATCTACCTTGCCTTCCACATGCTGCAGGTTTCCAGTGCCAGAAGAAGCTAAGCTGTTCCAGAACATCAATGAGCCACCGCCATGCTTCACTGTAGGTAGGGTGTTCTTTTCTACATATGCTTCATTCGTCCTCCTCCAGACAAACCTTTGATCCATAGGCCCGACAAGTTCCAGTTTTGTATCATTTCTCCACAGAACAGAATCCCAAAACCTCTTTGGCTTATTTATATTAGAGTTGGACAAACTGGAGCAGATTTTTCTTGTGTTTTTGGGTCAGTAATGGTGTACGTCTCAGAGTTTGGGCATGGAGCCCTTCAGAGTTTAGTATGTACCTTACTGTGGAAACTGAAACCTCAGTACCGGCTGCAGGTCTTTTGCAGTCAGTCAAGGGTTTTGACCACTTGCCTCCTCCGGATTCTGGTAGCAGGCATTGATAGCTTTCTCTTTTTTGCCACATCCAGGTAGAGCAGACACTGTTCCTTCAACTTTAAACATGCAACCTATACTTCCTACTGTATCTCTAGGAACATTCAGTGTCTTTGCTATCCTTTTGTACCTCTTTGCTTGTTGTGCAAGGCAATGATCTCTTTTCTTTTTGGACAATTGTCTTGACTTAACCATATTTCTAACATGCAATCAAACATCACCCTCAACAAACCAGGTATTTGAGATGATCTATCTCAAGCACACCTGATCTAACTATGAAGCCCTTGAGGCACCATGTGATTTGCAAATGTGTGCTCTTGTGAGGAATTCTATTCAGGGGTTGAATAATTTTTAAACTGCAGTAGCCATTGAAAGTAGGAGTTCACTCGCGTTAAACAATGCTTGTAGACAGTTTCTACTATATTGACGAGCTTTGCTCAATCGCTGCCACAGTTGAAACTAATGGAGGCACACGGTGGATTTGATAGATAAAGGTGCAGCCTCAGACATTAGAATTTCTCCTCCTCTCGCCATTCTCCAGTGAGACTAACGCTGTATTGTTTGACTTCCATTTCGTTTCCATCACCCCTAATGTTTCGTGACGTGTCTTTCCTACCATGACAGTTAATTGGGCAGGTAGTACTAATGTATTAATGTAATGTAATGAAAAAAAAATATTGCAGTTTACTCCCCCAAATCGAACCATGGCTTGTGTATTGACGTTTTGCACCCCTACCTTCTACTGACTGAAATTTAATCAGTCTTAAGAGTTAGGTTAGAAGATAAAAACGTATACACATAGTATACATAGTTGTAATAGTTAAACTCATTGACAGTTTGCTATTTTAAGACCATTTTTCAGTCACATCTAGGGCTATATTGTTTAATCAATTATTTGATTAGTGAATTAATTGCCAACTACTTTTATAATTGAACAATCATTGTGAGTGTTTTTAATAAGTAAATCAAGCTTCTTAAATGTGAATATTTTCAGGTTTCCATAAAAAAACTAAAACTGAATAATTCTGGCTTTGCAGACCAAACAAGAACATCATCTTTTCAAGGTTTGGGAAACACTGACCAAGATTTTTCAACATTTTTTGACCAACTAATCAATTAGTGAAGAAGACAACAGACAGATCACTCAATAATGAAGTAATGACTACCTGAATTAAACCATTCAGACCTTTTTTTGGAATAAAATGAATCTTTTGGTCCATAAGAAATTTCATCAGGTTATTTGTAATACTCAAGTTTAAAATGAAAAATGATCAAACAAAATGAGAATTTACATTTAAGAATATAAAGTCTTGATGTTACCGTGTTTTGTTAAAATTCTGCTCACTTACTCAAATAACTCATGTTTTAGTTACAAATGCTTAAATTCAAAAGGTCAAGCTTCATCATTAAAAATGCAAAAAATCTAGTCTTGGTAACAGTCATACTCACAGTTTGAGACACTGTGACTTGGTGCAGTTGCATGGTTTCCTTGGTCTTGAGGTTGATTCTGCTGTTGACATGCTGTGGGCCAACAAAAAACTGCTGATTAGAGCTTTCTGGTGATGAGTTAGTGTACTGTCAGCTTCGTTGAGATTTGTTTTATTTGTTTAAGTTACAATTTGACCTTTCCAGAAAATTACTTGTTGGACAAACACATGTGGGGACATAGAGAGTGAAGGAGGGAGAGACCACACACCAAACAACCTCAGCTTTGTTGTGGTTCATGTGGTACTGCCTGCATATATATATTTATTAACAATAGTTATTATGTAACTGATGACTATTTTTATTAAATACTATATGTTTGAACAACAAGTTAATTAGATATCAATACCTAGAACAGCAAGTCATTTTATTTACACCAGACCCCCTCCCCCCAATTCTCATGCACATAGAACCACCTTATATAGAACTGTATATACTGTATATTTCTCTTTTACCCACCTCTTGTTTATACTGTATTTAATTAATGTTCATAATTCAAAAACACATTTCAAAAACAATGTAGCAGGTTTTCCGATACCCAACATTGTCTTTTAAACAATTAAGAAGTACTTGCCATTTTAGTTGCCAAGAATGTGTCAAGGCTGGGTTGTTCATGCCCTTTCTTACCCATTAAGTGGCAGTCTGGCCTGAGTCTGGACAGCAGTGGACGCTGGAAAACCAGTGCTGGTGAGGGTCACAAACGGTGACTGCTGGAGCTACAGGAGGGCAGAGGACACAATGGTAAAGGCCACACACATGCATAGTGTAAAGGTAGAAGGCTACAAACACAACACACCAAAGGACCCAAAGAACCCTGTGTGACGTATTGTGCTGGCAGGACTGCATAGCCCACATTTCCGCCCCCGGGAGCTGGTGCCAGGACGGTTCCTGGAGGGAGGTTGGTGAAGTTGGGCTGGATCTGGGGTAGTGGAGTTGCAGGCATGATGAGGCGTTGCTGGGTCTGAGTGGTGGTTACAACTTGTGTTGCTGGCTTAGGCGCCACCTAAAGGGGGGAGTTTGATCCATGAATGCACCTCAAGGGACATTTCAGTCAAAATTAATGGCATTTGCAAGACAAAAAGGTACCTGTTTCATCGTCTGTGCTGGGACGATAGGGACAGACGTCCTCACTGCTCCTGTACTGACCATCATAGGTTTAGCTGTGGGATGTCAGATATTATAGAGGAATCATTCCCACAAAGTGGGTCCTAGAGAAGGAATATCTCCCGGGATTCAAGATTCAATGAATAACCATGCATGAAATTAAGTTGAGATTTATTTATCAAACAGATGTCATTTGGAAATGGCTGGTTTACCAATTCAAAATAATACTCTGTGATACAGAAATGCTGTAAAAATGTCAGTATATTAATATTATGCACAAATTAGCTCTTGTTACAATTTATATTGTGAATTGCGTTGCAATGGTTGGTCATCTTTAAAAAGTGGTTCATCCTATAATGTTTGGTAAGCAGTAGTTAAGAGGCAGGCTCACTTGAATCACTTGGGATAGAAAAGTCAATAATAGAGAGATATGGCACATATCCTACCTCTACCTCCCAGAAGCCAATCATCCGATTTATAACAAATTAACTAGGAAATACAGCTTCATCTGATTTGCGACTGGTAAATGGCCCACAAAAAGCATGAAAGTGGAGGATATAAAGCTAATGGACAGCATTAAATATTATCAAGTGTAAAAGGAGGCTGCTGTTGGAAAACCATGCATATGCAAAGTAGGAGTGTAACTACTGGTGTTTAAAAGTGTTTAAAACCTTATCAAGGGGCTAAGTCATCAGTGTATTTGTGCATTTATTTCAGATTTTACTGGTTATACCATATATGTTTTTGTGTTCTCAGCAAACATTACGTGACATGAGTTTGTTCTTAGTCTGAAATAGCTGCCTGGAGGCGTCACCAAGATGACTGTCAAGTGCAAAGACTTTCCTTAAGGGTACTATGATGTAAATCATCATATGTTGCCACAGCAGACCTGCAATATAAAGTGCCACATGGGCAAACACACTTTGTAAAGAGGTTTATTTTTGTGTCACCTGTCTGTATGGTGCTGGTGCTGGGACCACTGGGCTGCCCTGTGCTGCTCGCTGTGGTCGCGGTGACGAGACGGACATAGTGAAACCTGCTTCCTGGCACCTGAATCTGCTGGACATTTGGCTGGGTGGACAGTGGGATGAGGGTCTTGAACTGAGAGCCTCCAACTCCTCCCACAGAAACAGACTGCACTGGTTTAATATTCTGAAAATGTCCACATAGGGAGAAAAAAAATACCCTTAAGTGTACATGGCAAAAGGAAAATGAGCATTTAGCATTGTTATATTTATAGCATGATATATTGATGTTTGTTGTGTCCTGTCTCTTTCTACGTGAGATGTGATTATGGTTTCAGCTAAGCATCAGCCACAGGAGAGACCAATATTTTCAACTCATGAAGGCAACAGAGGTTTGTACCTGTACAGCTGTCTGGCTTGTGGCCACCTTGACCGGAGAAACAGATGTGGGCTGCTGGACTGTGAGGATCTGCTGGCCAACTGCTACGTTGACAGGCAATGTCACTTTCTGAGAGGAGCTGGAGGTCGGTGAAGCCACAGATACCACAGTTACCTGGTAGAGAGGACAAGGGTAGGATCATTTCCTCAATGAATATACACACAGAATATCTCATTAATATTCCCTCAAGTTTTCTATGTTTCACTTATACACTGATTATCAGTGAAAAAATAGAAGAACTTTCAGAAAGCCGTGACTGTGTGAAATACAGTTGATATAAAATAATTGCAGTTTAACGTAAAAGAATCTTTCTGTCATGACATGAATATGTATTGACAGTAAGGTACAAATCCTGGGTTAGACACGCTGCATAGCACAAAATGCTTAACAGCAGCCTTTATCTGAAACTTTTCAAACTGCTGGTTTCATATGGAAATGTTCAGTCTTAACTAAATATTATAGATATTAAAATATGTAGTTTAGCAGAAATTGTCTGAAATAGATCGGATCCAGCACCAATGAAATGCACCATACTATACACTGTACTGTAATCATCTAAAATTGTGGTAGACGTTTCAATTGTGTTGTGAAAACTTTCAATTGAATTTCACCAACATTACAGAAAGAACATCAACAATTTACTGTGAAAAAAAAAATAATGGCCAGACTATACCTTGCTGGGAGTCTTGAGGGGTGAAATAGCAATCTTTTTGCCAGGAATGCTCTGTATACTAGTGTTTTGGGTTTCAGACAGAGTAATGGTCCTCGGGGGCATCACTGGGGTAGTCTGTGTAACAACTCGTCCTGTCACAAAACAATGCAACAGCTGACATTTTAGTACTTAAAAATTAAAACGTGTGGTGGTGAATTATGATGCAACAATTATTCATTCAGCCTCACCCGCAATAACGGGAGGAACTGACGTTTGAGGACTCAGGCCTTTGCTATTGACAGTTTTTGTGATGATGAACTTGATTGGTGCAGTTGATGATGCTGGTGTTTTCTTTGCAATCTGTGGAAACAGTCAGTGAAATCAGTGTGCTCTTTTCATTCAACCCAAATGCAACTACTGTTTTAATTCAGTTCCTTCCAAAGTCAACTAAAATCTTGATAACTAAATTATTTGCACCAACATGTTCTTACTTTTAGGGCCTTTGAAGTCAATATGGAAATTAAATTGTTAACCAAAAGTAAAATAACTGAAGAAGAAAACAAAAGGTTTCTTAACCAAACATTTAAAACACAATTTACCAAGTATTCAAACTGCTCAAAGAGTGATTATTTAATTTAAAAAAAGCAACTTATTCTCTGCTTTATTTTCTCTTATGTGACAATTTACTGTTTCTATACAATATTAAATATGTTTTAAAACATAACAATATAACATTTTGCATGATCACAGCAACTGTGATAATCAGATCTCACTGTAGAAATAATCAGACGTATTCATTTTAAGCTTATGTGGTTTTTATTTTATACGACTGCAGTGTCTAAAACTATATTTAATGTAAACTGGTTACATGCAGCCAACTGAAACTGTATTATTATTGAATTTTGAATTATTGAATCTATCCCTGAATAATATTCATTACTGTCACTAGATGGTGATTGAAGATTAATTTGACCACATATCATCCAACTGCTAAGTTCACAATGTTGCATGGAGTTAATTGCATTTACATTATTTATAAATCTTTCATTTTTAATTTTTTTTTATATTATCAGGTTAATGTTATGACAAACTATGTCTGTACAAGTCCCATAGATAACTGTTTGAAATATTTGATATGTTTATCTTTTTGATTTGTGTTATGATTTATGATGATATTTTCTCTATATTGGACAAAAATAGTCTTTCATTCTTTGTTGTGCAAAATGCGAAAAAGTTCAACTGATATGAACATACAGTACATCAATATTATTAGTATTGCTATACAACACAAACTGATCAGCATTACCTGTACGGCCTTCAGCTGCTGAGCCTGTAACGTGGTCACCTGGTTTCCAGGACTACTCATCACTGGCTTCAGCTCTGACTTTCCACCAATGGTCACCACTTTAAACTGTGGAGCTTGAGACTTTGCATGCAGCACTATAGGCTGCCCTGTCTTTCCTATTGCTGTGACTAAGAGTTTTTGTCCGTCCTGCTTGATAACCTGGGGCGCAGGGCCTGCAGTCTTTGCTGCTTCTGTGGCCTGAGAAGAGGCCACTTTATTGAGGATGATCTGATGGTTTGCGGGAGAGATGGTAAAAGGAGCTGTGAGTTTCTGTAAACCACTCGTAGAGACGCTGGTTGCACTTGTCACACTGTCTGTAGTCTTGGTGGTGGTTGTGGATGTAGCCAAGGCTGTTTTGAGGGTAAGAAGGGATGGGGGTGAACTGGAAATTAAAATTTGACCCCCTGAGCTGCTGCCAATCATAGAGTCTGTGGAGGTGGTCAGAGCCTGAGTCTGTTCTGATGAAGCAGCATCTGAACACATACTCAGATTCTCTGAAGCCATGGGTGTATCCGTTTCCATTGGGACCAATGTGTCATCACTGGCCTCGGACTGAACTGTGGTGGTGTTAGGTTGTGAGTGAGGGACGTCCTCTATGGCCTCAGTATCCATGATCTCATCGGGCAGGAGGCTGTTGAGCTCTGGTGACACAACATCCATGCTGGCAATGTCTCAGCTTCTAATGAAGGAGAAATACAATTATTTTTCAGTCACTGCAAAATTGAGGAAAGCTGCCTATTTTTATATATATATAAATTGCAATTAAAAGAATCTCTTGAGAAATAAATGTGTGTATTCAATATGTTTGTGGATTTTGCTGCAGAGCACCACTCTATTTGGCACAATTATTAGGTTACAACAAACATTCAATTACCTGATGACCTAATTAACTGTCAAATATTATGATAAATGATGCAAATGTTTTTTAATATGCTTCTTAAAATTTTAATATTTTCCAATTCAATTCCCCCTCTGTGAAAGTTAATTTCACATTTTTGGAATTTTGTTTAATAGACATTTATAACCAATTATATCTGAATAAACTACCTATTTAATACGACAGCCTGGCAATCCTGCTTTAAGATAATTTAAATGATCAGGTTCTGTTGACATTAATTTGTAAATTCAATTATGTTTACTACCGAGAGTGTTCAACAAATTCTTTAAGGAGGGGCACTAATCCATATCTGCCTCTGCGTTATGCAATCAAGCATAGAAGCCCAATGGATGGACCTTTTAACAGCTGATATCAATATTAATTAATTGAGTTTTAAGTAACAAATAGATGTACTAGTTGACACTAATATTCTTCACAAAAAATATTTTGAAATGTTCTTTGGCCTTCCTTCTGTAGATTGTCCATTAGAGAGTAGTACCTAAATTATTTTTAAACTGCACACATTCAATGCCCTGTACATGTCCATTTAAAGAATAATTATTTTTGACGCACACACCAATTCCAGTATAATGAGCCGTCAGCACAGCTAGTGTTGGCCAGTCTATTGTCACATTTGTCGGTTGGCATCTGATGAGGTCTATCCTAAAATATACATTAATTCTTTGTTCTACGTTATAAAAATCTGGACACATTAGCTTGTGTAAAGTATATACCCGCATGTGGACCCTGCCTGTGACAAATGTGAAAAACCTCCTGCCTCACACCTTCACATGTGCAGGTCATGTCCCTCTTCAGCCAAGTTTGAGACATCAGTCAGACAGACTGATAGAAAGCAGTATGTGTGAGAGTGTTTGGGGGTTCATCTTATGTGGTCACCCGTGGTTGTATGTGTTTGTTACCTCTGCCATAGTAGTTTTATTTTGCCAACTCAAACTTATAAATAAATGAAATGGATGAACATTTCGGGGGTTGTAGGGTATGGATTTCTTTTAAAGATTTGTTAATCTTGTAAAATAAGGGAGTTAACATTGTTGTTAATAGTTTTAATTATAAACTGGCCAAGTATTATTTATTAATGACCAGTTAATACAAACTACGCATGTTTTACTTTCAGAAAGTATTTAACATATATACAGTATGCAGTAATAGTATATTTGGTTTACACATAATTTTATAAAGTACTGTATATAAATGAACTGCAGTGCAGACATAAAATGTAAACTGAAAAGACTGACAAAAAGTGTCAACAACTGGTTACTGAAGTTAAGCAATTTTTTGTACTATAAGTTAAAAGAGAATCGACTAAATATACAGACCAGAAAAAGTGTCTGCAATGTCAGGATCAGTGTGGCTCTTAATCCATATACTGATCCTTATTGTGTGATTAAACCACATTGATATTGGGACATCATTTAAGCTCTCTGAATGCCTTCTCTAGTTGGTGGATGAGTTTGTGGACATATTTTGAGCAATTTACTTGATGAAAAGATATGTTTTCCCCGCACAGTAACCCTAAACAATTGTTTCATTACACTGAATACAATCGATAAAGAAAAGATTAGAAGGAAAAAATATAACATATGTATCCTAAAGGTTGACTTTAAGGCAGGGCAGCTGAGATTAGATTATAATGTTATTGTTCTAGATTTTTATAAATTACATTTACTCTGACGTTGTGTGATCATGTCAGATTTATCAAAAGGCGTTGTGGGACACATACACAAACATAACGCCTGGCAGTTAGAGCTAGCAAGTTAGCCACAGAAAAACAAAACACTTCGGTTTGACATTTGTGAATAAGTTTTCAGCAGTCACGTGTAACTTAATCAATACAATTTGCGTGGGTAACGCTGAACTACTAGTGATTTTGACGGGAGCTGACAGCCGATCGTGGGTTCACTAGGCCAAAGCGATCATCACAAGCTTATCTTTGTCCTGCTGCCCTGTACTCAACATTAATCCATCGTAATACACGTATGAACCCTACCCACCCTATTGTAAACAGACACATACACACACGGCTAAATACTCCCGTTGTTTTCGCGTCCATTTGAAAACGTCGAGGCACACATTCATATAAATTAACATGCGGTGCCGTTGGGGTCAAAGGGTGAGGAGAACACGACAAGCTGTTTGATGGCTGCGTTTCTATTTCAGGCTGGGGTTGGATTTCGAAAGATCCGCCATTTTTACCTCGTCATCAGCTCAGTTAGCTCCTCGGCTAACATTCAGCTGCAAAGGATGAGGCGTTGCTTGTGAGCCTTATTTACAGCGGGCAATGACAACCGCACGCAATTATATCAAACAAAGCAGTTAAACGACGGTTTTGCGGAACAGTTGCTGCTAATTGAGAACTATAAGAAAATGCTTAACTCTGACAACGTAAACAATGCTAGCTTTCAATAATTCCCCTGTCACTTCAGATATACACTAGGGTGAAATATTTAACATAGCTGTACCTTAATATTTTCTCAGAACACAGCGGGACTATCTGGGGGCTATAGCTTATAGTTAGTGTGGCCTGGACAGTTGTATATATAAAAAACGATTTAGTTAGAAAATGATGTCAGTGTCTATTTGACCCAGATAAGATAGAGATGCAGTTTGTGGCACCAGATAAATCTCACATTTGTAGCTATGTAACGTGACCTGTGCTGCTACACATTTTGACAGCGCACACAAGCACACGAGTTCTGCGCAGTTGTCCAATCGAAGCAACTCTCTGTGTTCAAGTAAAGTAAATAAGGTTTTACTTTACACTTTAAATTAGTTCACCATATGTTCTTCATTTATATAGAAAAAACCTTCTTTCTGCTGTGTTACAAATGCTCAATTATCTCGGCCCCTGTGCTCTTCAGGCCTCTAACATTATCTTCCCATCATATTTAACATCATCACCACCATCATCATCATCATTAGGAGCTTCTACAGCAGCAACAGCAGCCCAGCGGGCAGGACAACTGTACTAGCAAACTTGCTGAGCTCGCTAACCCTGAGCTAGCTAGCCCCAACATTATACCTCAACATTCATACACATTCTCAAGTGCGTAGCTTCCCGTTGAATACCGTGTGGCGGACTCTGGAGCGGGGCATCAGTCAGTCGAGCTTACCGGAGGATTTTGCACAGGACAACGTTTCCAGATAAAACGAGGAAAGGAAAGGGCGATTGTTCAAAATACCGCGCCGAGCGCCATTCCTCCCTGACATTTCACAGGCCGGCCACGCCCTCCGAGGCTTACGTCACAGGTACGCAACTTTTAAAGGCACAGGCCACATAAAATTAAACGAGGGATTTGTCTCTGAAGTGTAAACAAGCTGAAGGAATATCAAGAATCACATACGCAATGACAATCAAATCAGCAAAGGTATTGACCAGATGCTATTTAACTTCATTATATAATGTGTAAAAAAACTGTATTATTTAAAATTATATTTTTTATATAAAAAAAGTTGTTATTTTATTTTTAAAAAGTGTCGTTATAAATAATTATGAGTCTGGAGGACTACATGTTCTAGATTTCACTAGGGTAACATAGGGTGAAGGATGGGGAACACCCAGTCTATCACAGGGCCATATAGAGACAGACAAACTATCCACTCACATTCACACCATAATTTATTCAGTGTGTCTGTGGGAGGGTTTCTAATTTATAGGCACAATTTTTCCCCACATAGATATTTAATTTGGAAGAATAAGGACATCTTCTTTAAAAACAAATCTTTTTTTTTTCAATACAAATATTTCAATAAAATAATTATTTTAAGACTTCACTGGTGTGGGAAAATGTGGTGGTCTGTTTTTGTTTTAGAATTCAGAGAAGGAATTAGAAAAGCTTCTTCATTATAATTTATTTCTTTTTTTAAATTTTGTGTTATTTTTCTATTTGTTATTGTCAGTACACTATATATGTTATGTAACACCTCTGCTTTCAATATGTTGTACATGCATGCATACCTTTTCAATAATATTGAAAAAAAGAAAGAAAATTAAACAAGTAGGTAAAAGGGAGGAAAGGACTTGAGTTAATTTGTGTTGAAAACACAAATTAATATTGATAATACATTATTATCATCATTATTACACCTGCTGGCTATTTTATATGTAGATTTCTGCAGAGGAATTGCTTGAAACTTCACATGAAAACAGTTTGGGAAGTTTGGAGTAAGAATCCATTGAAATCTATTTTTGTCACCTTATATTTAAAATATTTTTTTTTACTTCATCTATTGCCTTGGAACATGACACAGAGAAGTGCATTTAAAATATATGATTCCAAAAAATAAAACTTTTTTGTATTGGTATCAATGAATTTGTATGGACATTGCCCCCAAAATCAAATTAGGAAAGCTTTTCAAATGTGTTCAAATGTTTTTATGTCATTGTTTTGCGTGATTTTATTTTCTTTCCATTTACCAAACAAAACATTAAATATTTTATTTAATAAAAAGAAATATTGGTTCGTTGCTGGGTGCCTGAGTAAATAGCACAGCGGAAGTCTGAAACTCAAGTGACTTTAGGGCCACCAAGCATCTAGTCTGGTCAGGAGGGGGCCAGTCAAGTGGCAAAAAAAGGCAACTTTTTTTGGAAAAAAGCAACTATTAAACTTAAAACTTATGGTATGGCAATAAAAATACCCGAGGTGATAGATATTTCACAGAATTTTAAAATAAAAGTTGATATGGAATATGGTTCACCTCAAAAAATATTTATGATGCAAACTTAAGCTATCAATATAACTTATTAAGTGGCCGACCACAGAAAATCAATTGGAGGGCCACATGTTGCCTGCAGACCACGAGTTTGACAAAATATTTATTTATTTATCTTTGTCTTTATGAATGTATTGAGGGTTGCAATGATTATTTGATTAATCAATAACTAATTGATTACCAAATGAATTGGAAACTACTTGGTTGGTAGTTTGGTTTTAAACAAGCTTTCTGGTTTTTCAGCTTTTTAAATTTGAATATTTTCTGGTTTCTTTGCTCCATATAACACACACAAAAAAACTAAACAATTTCGGCTTGTGGTCAAAACAATACAATTGAGCACATCATCATTTCCATATTTGACATTTTCTGGACCAAACAAGTGCTCGATTAATCTAAAAAAAAAATTATCGACAGATTAATCGAGTATGAAAAAAACGTTAGTTCCTAATTAATTAATTAATTAATTAATTAATTTTTAACTAGCTTTCCACCTGGTTATATACACAAATATGTATGTTACTGTTGCAGCAATCAGGCGGGTTGTACTGTGCTGTACTGGAGGACCAACCTGCTTGAAGGCTCGCGCCTTGCGCCGCTCTTGGCAGAGGAAGCGGTTTCTTGTTGACACTTCGTTGGCGAAAATGGCGACCGAAGTGAGGCAGGAGCTTACACAGCTGATGAATTCAAGTGGATCCCACAAAGATCTCGCCGCCAAGTATGTAGCATAAAGTATACGACACGTTTGTCTGTTAATTGTAAACCTACGCTTATTAAAATTCAGATATCAACGCCACAATAGGGAGCAGACAGAGAGATAGCTGTTGTAGAGCAATGTTGCTAACGTTAGCAAGCCGCCTAGCTTCATTAGTCATGCCAACTGGTTACCGTTTGATAAACATTCAGTCACGAACAGCAATTGCGCGTGCAAACCCACAGACCTCGCAAATCTGTTTACATTATTAGCTGAACTGTATCACCACATGGTAACGTCCACTCCATCATTACTTTGCTCTCGTATTTTAACATGTTAGCATTTATAGCATATACTGTATATCGCCACACAGATGAAGCTAAACATCAGCATTGCTTTATTAAATGAGAATAGATTTGCACTAGTCTCTATAACCCTGGTCAGATAACATGTAGTCCTGTCAAACTGGTATCCTCTACTAATGAAAAGGGATCATGAGCTCCTATCACGCCCAGTCCACAAAATATGAACTATTATCAGTAAATTACTAATACAAAATATCAGTAAGGAACAAAAACAAGATATATGTACTAATCCAACGTATTCACACTCAATTATAATTGTCTTAAATATAATTCATTTTGTGAATTTGTGTTACAAACCATTGGGCAGGAAAAAAAATACAGCTGTCATGGACAAATAGACATAGCAGTAATTTGTGTTTGCTGATATTTTATAACAGATATAACAGTAACAATGTAGATAACCAAATTTGCTGGTGCAAATGCTGTCATTATAGTATATTGATGACAATGATAAATACAAGGTTTATTGAGATGTTTACAGTCAGTTATGTGCACTTATATTTATATTTTATGAAAGAAAATGTTTTTTGTGTTTTCGTTTTTGGAGGTTTTGAGTTATAAATGTTTGAACTGTAAAATTCTAAGCCTTTATTACATTTCTTTGAAAGAGTTTGATAATGATGTCATAGGAACCACTGCTTTTTCTCTACTAGATGTTGGTATCAGAAATTTGTTAAAAAGTAATATCAGTATAAACCAGAGGTAGCCTTTGTTAAATATTGTCATTAACAGTAAGCAATATGTTTATTATAATAATAATTCCTAAGGTTATATAAATCACACTTTTAAATGTATTTAATGTAAAATTATATATGATTATCTTTAGTATTTTATTACAGTTATTTATATGTTATTATTTAATTACTGATTTCAGTTTGTATCATAAATATGTTTTTTAAATTGTGAACTGTATATCGTTCCATATCATAACAAACACTTGTGATATGGTGTTGTGATATGGTTTTAAGCTTATTTCCAACATAGTTTAACTCTCATGACCAGACTGGACACTAATTGGCCCCCAGGATGTTTGAGACCACTGCTACAAACCTTTCTTTTTTAGTCATTAATAAACCTTTATAATCTGCTGCAGATATCGACAAATTTTGGAGAAGGCTGTTCACTTCACAGATGCAGATCAACTGGAATCACTGAAGGCTTTTGTTGAAGCAAGTATGCTCTGCCCCATGTTCTTCCATGTAATCAGCATTTCCTGCATATTTGGTATATTTAGACCATAGAGGGATATCTTGTCACAGCATTTCTTTCTTTAACAGTGGTCAATGAAAACGTCAGCCTTGTCATATCGAGGCAACTGCTCACAGATTTCTGCACACACCTGCCAAATCTGCCTGATGCCACAGCTAAGGCAGTGTATCACCTCACCTTGGAGAAGATTCAGCCAAGGGTTATCTCCTTTGAGGAACAGGTGATAACCCTGGTGCCCTCTCACAGCCCTTTAGTTGATTATTCAGTGACTTAAATGTACACATTAAGTGACTGAAATGTGTCATGATTTTATTTTCTTACATATTTCCAGGTAGCATCAATCAGACAGCACTTAGCAACTATTTACGAAAAGGAGGGAGACTGGAGGAACGCTGCCCAGGTTTTAGTTGGTATTCCGCTGGAAACAGGACAGAAGTAAGTGAACTACCGACCGATTTATTTTTCTGGTCCTCCACATTTTTTTATAATCCCACATCTTTAAACGCCCTTTTGTGTCTCTCCCTAGGCAATACAATGTTGATTATAAGTTGGATACATACCTGAAAATTGCCCGACTGTACTTAGAAGATGATGATCCAGTGCAGGCAGAGGCCTACATCAACAGAGCATCACTGCTTCAAAATGAGTCCTCTAATGAACAGCTACAGATACATTATAAGGTACAATCTCCTTAACAAGATTATTGTCAATTATAGGGCTGTGCAAAATACAGAGTTTTTAAATTATACCAATATACACTGCCTAGCCAAAAACAGAATCCACCTGGATTTAACTTAACAAGTAGATAAGCACCTCCTATTGGATAATTACTGCATGGGTGATTATCTTTCAGCTGGCAACAAGTTATTTAACCCCAACTGATGCAATGAGTAGCTTCTCATTTCTTAAACAACCACGTGGAAAGACACATCCTGTGGTCGTGGAAAAGATGTTAGTCTGTTTGAGAAGGGTCAAATCATTGGCATGCATCAAACAGAGAAAACATCCAAGGAGATTGAAGAAACTACTTTAATTGGTTTAAGAACTGTCCAACGCATTATTAAAAACTGTGGGGAACCATCATTTTCAAGGAAGAAATGTGGTTGGAAAAAAATCCTGAATGATCGTGATCAGTGATCACTTAAACTTTTGGTAAAATTAAATCATAGAAAAACAACACTAGAGCTCTGGACTCTGGAGCAATGGAAGAAGGTTCAGCAACATTATGTGCCCAAAGAATGAGGTCAGCTGACTACCTGAATATACTGAATGACCAGGTTATTCCATCAATGATTTTTTCTTCCCTGATGGCACGGGCATATTCCAAGATAACAATGGCAGGATTCAAAGGGCTCAAATTGTGAAATAGTGATTCAGTGAGCATGAGACATCATTTTCACACATGGATGGTCCAACACAGAGTCCAGACCTTAACCCCACTGAGAATCTTTGTGCAGTGGTCCGACTCTCCCTCCATCAACACTGGATGGAAATAAATCTTGTGACATTGCAGAAGCTTATCGAAATAATGCCACAGCAAACGTGTGCCGTAATCAAAGCTAAAGGTGGTGCAACACTTTGGTGTGACTTTTTTTTGGCCGGGCAGTGTGCAATCACTGTAAAGCCATGCTTGCATTTGTATCTTCTCAAAGCCAAGTGGAGGTGGCTTCCTTAGGACATGTTATTTTTACATTAAACATTGTCAGATCTGTATCAGACTGGTACACAAACAGTTGAGATTACATATCTACAGTTAAAACATGTTTCAGCTGGTGGTCAAAGATGCAGTTAAAGGTAAATGCACCTGAGAATACCACTGATTTTTTTTTCTTTTTGTTTATTTCTTATGTGTGTAAGTGCAGTGAGTGATTACTTAGTGTTCAGCAGAACTGTCTGCAAAGGTTGTGTGTACATACACCTAGTCATATATCTTATCTAAATAACGTCTATATTTGTGTTAAGGCTGCAACAAATGACTATATTGATTATCATTGATTGTCATTGATTACTGAATCGATTAGTCAGCTAATTGAATAATAAATAACACAATTACTCAATGGCTCTCTACTAGCTTTTCAATTGTACACATGATTTTTTATGCTTGGTGTGTCTTGGTATGTCCAGAGTGAAATGCTCCCATCCCTTTCATATTTTCGGGTGAGAAGAGTGTACGATCGCCAGTCGCTGTGATGTTTACCTGCCATCTGTTGAAAAGCTGTGTGATGATGTAACCAGCAATTAGCAACAGTTAAATTAGTTGGCAAATCATTTTATCATCTCTTTATGTATTAAATGTTTTCTTACTTAGGTATGCTACGCAAGAGTCCTAGACTTCAGGAGGAAGTTCATAGAAGCTGCACAGAGATACAACGAGCTGTCCTATAAGTCCATTGTACATGAGAGTGAACGACTTGAAGCACTGAAACATGCCCTTAACTGCACCATACTGGCCTCTGCAGGTAACATCCGGGCTAATGCTAGGACCAGTATATACATTAAAATAAACTACCACAGAAAAGTAACGGGAAATCCAGTTCATGGGAAATACATTGTATACACTTGTACCTAAGGAAAAAATAGAAATAACAACATACAAGGTTAATTACAGGATGTATAATGTTACTGCAATTTTTTATTAAAGATTAATCTGTAGCACGAAACCTAGAAGAACTTTAAGGTCCAGTGTGTAACATTTATGAGGGTTTATTACCAGATAAACAGTTGAAGAGAGGCTTTAAATTGAAAATTGTTTTTGAAGCAATAGAAAAAGCCTTTTACAGTATATCTTCTTTTGGCAAGAGCCTTGCTCAGAGGCCACCATTTTGAGCTGTCATTATATTTCTACAGCAGCTGTAACTGGCAAACCAGCATTTTGTGCTTCATAGCAGAAACTTACAATGTAATTCAGTATGGACAACCTTTGTGGTGTGCAAATGTAAATAATAGTTCTGACTTGTTTGGAAAGGGAGAGTCGAGCAGAGGAGTCCTCTGCAGTCTTACCATCATGTCACAGTGGACCTTAAAATTATCACCTCAGTAACTAACCACCTTCCATTTTGATGAGTCTGTAGTTAATTTTTCTTATTATTTTAGAAAGAGATGTAGCATCTTACTTTGATTTACAAAAAATACACAGAACCAAAAATTGGGCAGATAATAGTAATAAATTGAAGAGATTCTCATGTCACCACAATGTTAATTATCCTGGGTTAATGCTAATGAGTCATTATATTTAAAAAAAGCTTACTGGTTTTACTGTTATGGCTGATATGCCGAATGTAAAAGATATGTTTCCATACCAAACTATAGTATGTTTTTTGTTGTAGGCCAGCAACGCTCCCGTATGTTGGCCACGCTCTTTAAGGACGAGCGCTGTCAGCAGCTGGCAGCCTACGGTATTCTGGAGAAGATGTATCTAGACCGTATTATCAGAGGAAACCAACTGCAGGAGTTTGCTGCCATGCTGATGCCTCATCAGAAGGCCACCACGGCAGATGGTGAGTGGAGATAAATGAAAGGCTTCACACACAATGCTGATGAGTCTATAGTTTTCTATAGTTAAATCAGTGATGAAAGTAATCAATAGCACTTGTTGGAAACTTTATCTCTTTACTTGTTGAAAACTGTTCTCATCCTTGCAGTAATCATATAGTAAGGTTTCATCTTGTTCTTGGATTAAATCCGATTAGATTAGATTTGACTTTATTGATCCCACATTGGGGAAATTCACTTGTTACAACAGCAGGGTTGGAAGCACTGTGATATATAATAATATTAAATATACAAATGCAAAACATAAAGAAAGGCAATAACAATGCTACTACTAGTGAATAATGAACAGGGATGCAACAAGTTTTCAAAATGTTTATCTTATTAAATGTGAATGCTTTCTGGTTTCTTTGCTACTTACAACAAAGAAATAATTAAAACTGAATCATTTGGTTTGTGGACAAAGCAAGACATTTGAGAACATCATCATTTCCAGGTTTGCACTGATAAACTGATGAACATTTTTACCATTTTATGTACCAAAGATTGTACCAAACATATAATTCATGGATACAATTTACAATTAATTATGGGATTTCTTTTGAGCTTCCAGCTCAAAGCACTGTGAGTGGTGCAAGATCACCAGAGCAGATGCTGGTGCAGTTGCCAAGGTACGACTAGAATATAATGAGCTTCCTATTTATGGTCAGTGAATAGTTGGTGTCTCAATAATGGCTTCATAGCACTCTCACATGTGCAAGACTTAAAAAAAACTGTTAGTTGGAAATGCAGTGTGTTGTATAACAAGCCACACTTTGAAGAGCTTTCCTATTGTTTGCATGATCTTCACCAGTATGTGTCGAGGTGCAGCAGGACATGCTTTAATGAATAAATGGCACAGGTTGTATAAAATTAAGGAAATCTGAATATTTATCCGTGAAATAAATTTGTTCTCACTCTTTCACGATCTCCTGGCTCAGGCTCCAGCATCCTTGACCGAGCCGTTATCGAACACAACCTACTGTCTGCCAGTAAACTCTACAACAACATTACGTTTGAAGAGCTCGGAGCACTGTTGGAAATCCCTCCTGCAAAGGTGTGAAGCATGGATTTGATTAACAGATCAAAGCACCCAAACCAATTTCTATGTAGAAGTTTGTAGGATCTAAAATTAATTCTGCTGTCTTTGTCTTTAGGCTGAGAAGATTGCTTCACAGATGATCACTGAAGGACGCATGAATGGCTTTATTGACCAGATAGACGGCATCGTACACTTTGAAAGTGAGTAACGAGAACCAGTGTTTATGAAGTTCATGGACAGAATTTGCAGTTGCTTCCTTAGTGACCAAATTATACTAGTTTTATTAAATTCACAGTTACAATGAATTAAATTCCAACAAATCTAACATTATGACTGAAAACTTCATTGCATCTTTGGGCAATTTGCTTTACATAAGGGTTTAATAAAAGAGGTTAATCTCAGGCTGGCATGTGTCGGTTAAGTAAAAAGTAGTACTTGAAAACGTTGCATTGACTTCATCCAACCTGCAACCACAAATTAAAATTCTTACCACCAGATATCAGAAGTCTGTATTTGCCATTAACCAAAAGACCTATTTGTAAACCGCAGCATTTTGTTTATGTTGCCATTCAGTCATTACATAGATGCTCACTCCAGATCACAGTGTAGTAGTTTTATTCATGTCCAAATGATTGCAATTGAAATTTTTTGAATATTTGACATATTTGACAGATAATATAGAAATAAATATGTGGTCAGGGCTTATTAAGCTGTAAATTATGTTTTAGCAGCAGACTTGTTTGAACCGTATCATTTGGACCCGATCAGTAGAATTAATTGTGCATATGCTGTTATTTGAGCCAATATACTAACTGTATACCTATGTGCAGCCAATAGGGGACACCCTTTGCAAGCATGAGTGATGAAAAATGACATACATTAAAGTAGATGTGCTGTGATGAGGCAAGCAAATTGGTCATTAAAGCCTCACACCGTATACTGTAGGTGTGTTGTCGAAATGGGAGTGTGTTGCAATCTTGGTCTCCTGATTTGACTTTTTTATTTTCTGACAGCACGTGAACCTCTCCCTACCTGGGACAAACAGATCCAGTCTTTGTGTTTCCAAGTCAACAACCTCCTAGAAAAGATCCGTACAGCCGCTCCAGAGTGGGCTGCACAGGCTATGGAATCGCAGATGACCCAATAAACATTCCCACACTCACCCCCTCCAAAAAAAAAGCCATCAAGAATCCCCTTCTCCTTCAACCCACTTCCGTTGGCCCGTTCCACCACATCACCATGTTGAGTCCCTGCTACAGATATGACCATTAAAAACTCTGCCATCACTCATCTAAGATTGCTAATGTTTTTCACCTTTGGCCACACAGATAACAGTTCACTGTGTCTTTATTTTTAATGATCTGTGACAGGCACAGTAGTGACTCACAAAAGAGCTATTGCATAAACTTGGACTGGGAATTCGATTGTTCAAATACTGGTCACTTCATGTAATTGAATTAAAAAAGATACAAGCTCTTGGCCTGTTCAAGCTTTTGCGTTCTATTAGATTTTTTTATTTGTCAAGTGGTTCTTCTTTTTTTGTTTTGTTTCCTTCTTTTTGCATAATTTACACTTCTCACTTCTCACTCCATGGGTATGAAAAGAATTCAATTCAAAGCTGAGAGAAATGGTTGTTGTTTTTGTTGTTTTTCAGTTTCTACTTCAAGTCCATAAGTCATTAAAACTTAATTGTAAATTATCATATGCGGTTTTTGAGCACAGTCATTGAAATCCTGTTAAACCTGGTCACCACAGAAATCTAATCTCTTTTTTTTTTCATTTACAACTTATTAAATCAAAATTCACTGTTGACTTTTTGACAAACAGAGAAAATTACACACAATAACATCGCCCCCTGATGGTCGGGAATATGAGTAAAGACTTTTTTTTAAAGGGCATTGTCAGTAAAATAAAGGTAAGGCATGTCACCGGCTCTCAGCTGCCTAATCCAGTGCTGTGTTTGTGTACAACATGTCATAACCTGCAACAAAATGAAAATGTAAAAATGTCACAACTTTTTATAAGAACACCTGATCTGATATATTAAAATATGACCGCTTAAATCAGTCGCAGGTAATGTGACACAAATGCCACTGATCAGGATCGGGACATTCCTAAGTATTATAATTAATGAGCTTAACTATTGTTTCCTCTGCTGCATGACAGCATGTAGCTTTATCTGACTTCTGTCAGAAAATATGTCCTGCTCAGGTGTCGAATTAGCAGTGCTGATGAGCCCTAAAACTGGCACAACTAAATGGAATGCAGCCGTTCTTCATGTTAGGAGAGGTGGCTCTGTGTTCGGTAAGGACGGGCATTTCTAGTGCAAATGCTAATTGAATATTCAAAGACTCTAAACTCCAGTGTATGAGAGCCAGTGAAAGTAATAGAGAGGAGCAGCTTCAAATTTCATCATATTGTAGTCCACTAAATAAATATTTGCAGCTGCCACCTTGTGAAAATATGTCGCAGATGCACAACATTTGATAGTCACTGGAGTAGAAATGATTGTTTTTTAACATGCAACAAACATTGATCTTTTTTATTTATATATATTTTATATATATAGTCACAGTAACTAATCGACCAGAATAAGCCAAAAAAATCACGTACATCCCTACTGTTAGGATTTGCTTTTTTAGGAATGCTCAATATGTGTAATGTGCCATTTCAGCCAGTGGATGTTTAAGTATCTCACTGGATATTTGACATTTCTGACATGCTGCCTGCATGGTGACACAAAAAGAAAAAAACTGAGATCACCCAAGTTAATGGATCCCTTTTTCTAGGGATTATCAATATACGTGTGCAGGATTTAGTGTTAATCCATTCAATAGTTGTAGGAATACCAGAGTGACCTTTGGCTTGTCTGAACTGTGGAAAATACTTAAACCAGGGTTTAGTGACTGGGATTTAAATCTCAAAACTGGCCCACCAGCATCGGTATTTAGCACAGCAGATGATTTCAATATTCAAGATTTTTAAAAATGTTTTAAAAATGGTTTGCTTATCTTCACGACAACACTTTCATTCTGATTTCAGAGCCTCTGCTCTGAAAAATATGAACTGAGAGAACTCAGAAGAGATTGTCTAGAGTTGACAATTTACTTACGTAGGTTTGGTTTGAAAAAAAAAAAAAAGTAAAACACTATAAGCAACATGTTGACTCAAAGAAGAAACAGTAAATCTCAAAAGTGACATGATGTGTTATAATTATTAACAGTACGAAAAGGAAATACATAGTTTGTTGTAAGAACATTTTATTCTCCGCATCTCACACACATTAGTGTCTTAAAAGAATCTTCGTAACAAGTTGGTGATTAATAACATCAAATTGTATTTCTTTTTTGTCTCGGACTACTTTTTACATTCTGACTAAAGACATTTTATTTTTAACACACTAGGAACAGTCGGCGAGAAATTTTAGTTACCTTTTTTTTAATACCAAAACATTTATTAAATGTCTTTTTTTTATACTCAACTTGTTTTTTTTTTCAAATCTAAAGATGGGATAGTTTAAATTTGAAGAAAAACAAGTTTAGTAGAAAAAAAAAATCAGCTTTTGCCCAATGACGATACAATGTGTTGGCCCAATATTCAAATACTGAGAAAATAATTGGCCCTAGGTCAAACTTACTTGCTGGTACCTGGTGTGGATTAAGAAAACGATGATCGACCTGTACTTCTATTTGAAATGAAGAGGTTTTTATTGCAGATAAAACACAGAAGTTAATTGGAGTTTCCTGTAATTCACATTTTCCAACTGTATAATCTATTAGCGAAGGGGGGAAAAAAAAAATCTCTGTTTCAAAAACTGCTTGTGATGTGTTCTTGTCTGAAGTCAAACTAATGGAAATGCCACACTCGTTGAGTCAACACTTATCTGGCTCACAGCCAGTCGCCTATTCAGGGAAACATGAATGCAATGACATTTTATCGTAATCATAAATAATGACGCTGTTTTCCATCATCAAGGGCCGTCGCCACCAGTTAATGTCTAACTGGGCGCAAGATATGACTATCACTGATAAAAGAGATATTCACTTACAACTTTATTAACGTTAATAATACACAGTGTGTCATTATGGATCAGAAGCAGTGGATTGAATCCTCAAATGCACTCCAGGAGTTTCACAACTTCCCCAGTGTCACAACGGCGTCTGGAAAGTGCGTAAAGGAAATGCGTGAATTTCCATCGTTCCGACGGCTCCATAAACATAAATATGACAGAATTCATCACGAGGCCGTGCGTTCTGTCACACTCTACAGGCGTTGCTTATGTGGACGTGTTTCTGGGTGAATTCCAAGATGCTTACCCGCTCAGAAAATGCCTTGCTCCTTTCTACGGTCAATATCTCTCTTCAGTTGGCAGCTCGAACAGCAGGGACAAAATGCGGTGACCATATAGTCCTTACACATTGAACCCTAGAAAGAGAAAGATTTTCTCTTAGAAGATGCAGCCCTGCTCTGGTTCACACTCTTTTATGCAGTTAAGTGTAGTGTTTCTGAGGAATTTCTGACAGACAGTAAAAAGAGAAATACAAGCAAAAGCATAACCTCTAATTACTGACAGCCAAAAAAAAAACAAAACGGTTTTTTTAATCATACTGAAGCATGCGAACATGTATTTGTGTGGCCAAGGTCTTGTGTCCCAAAGCAGTGATTCCCAAAGACTGGATCAGGTGCATCACAGGAGATAAACAAATTAGCAGAATATATATGAATATATATATATGCATACAGGTAACTAGTCATGAATTAATCGGTTGGAAATAGTTTATACAGTATACTGATTTAAATGAGACTCCACATTATGCATAAAATTTGCTCTTGTCACTTGTTTTTGTGATTTAGACTAGGATGGATGATGAGCCAGTGAGCCCCTGCACCTGTACCTTCACTAGGCTAACACACACAAGTCCAGCCTACTGTAGGTCCAGTCCACTTGGTTTATATTTTCAGTAACAAGAGCATGTGATTTTTGCAAAAGAAAAAAAAAAACAAGTTCAAAATATTTTGGTTTCCTAACACTATGTGCTTTTGTCAGGCAATAGACAAATCACATAAAGTAACCTTTGTTATGTGACCAAGGGCCCCTTACGATATCAGGGGTGGATAACAGAGCTTAAGGGGCCCAAGACATCACATAACAACCAGTGTTCTCTGGCTGAGGGGCCCCGTTCAGATACAATGGGTGAATAACATATGATTGAGGGGGCCTATTACGATATAGCACATAAAATAACCAGTGTTCGGGATGAATAACATAGTTGTGCAAATATCGGGATAGTAGTGCGGAGGCTTGGGCTTCAGGGCTTCAGGCCCCCTGGCCCCCTGGCCCCTGTGACCATGACTGTTTGCCCTCTTTAAAAGAAGGTCCTCATATAGAAAGTAGAGTGACAACAGCAACAGCAACAAAACCCAATAACTCCTTTCAATACAGTAAAGATCTGTACCCACTCATTCATAAAGGATTTTAATTTGTAGAATCATCAATCCTAAGTTTTCCTATAAATTTTCTCTTAAATTGTTTTCTCCTGCATTTGTTTTTTTTTTTCCCTACTAATCCTACCCAATCCCAATATAGGACTGTGCCCCTATCTTTAGTATAATGTACAAATACATACAGTCAGGTCCATAAATATTGGGAAATCGACACAATTCTAATCTTTATGGCTCTTACTAATACAAATGTAACACTATTAATTGCAAACTTATATTATAGTTGTTTTTTTAAACATTATAGGGCAGTAAAGTCACAAAAAGTGGCCTAGTATTAATTTGCTATTTGAAGAACTATGTCTGATAGTACTGAATTACTTGAAATGAAAAATAACAAAATACAACGGTGCATAGTTGCCGGCTTGTAAACCATTGGATTTTTAAAACTTATGATATGTGCAATTAATGTGAAATCCTCAACTACAAAATAAAATGAATAACTTAAACACAATTTACATATAAAAATGTATCTGAAGATATCCAGATTTCTTAAATATGTTAAAATGTTTTTTACTCCGACACACTATTTGGGGCCACCCTGTGATAACAACCACTATTTTTTTTTTCTTATTTTTTTTCTTTTTTGCTGTTTTTTTGGGCAAAAGAAGGAATAAACAAATTATTAAAGGAAGAATAAAACAGTTTCAGGTTCACATCGAAATCACTGGCATGGTTACATTAACCCACAGCCGTCAACATACAGCACTAAAATCCATAAGTGACGGAGTAGCACTCAGCCTGTGAACCTCGTCCATGTTCTGCGTAAACTTACCTTGATGTTGTACTTGGTCCTGTAGACGCTGCGTATGGCCATGCTGTTACCACACAGGCAGCACTCGTTCATGTCACTGGCGATGGTACAGCCCAGGCATGGGAAACACCAAAAGCCATAGCAGCCTGAGGCACGGGGGGGGAGGGGGGGGACATTATGTTAGGCCTGGGCAATATATCTATATTATATCTCTATCTGAGACAAAAAAATATAGTCTCAGATTGTGGATGTCGTCATATCGTGATAAAATACATGGAGGTGACCAAAATATATTAGATTAACTTAAGTGAAATAGTCACTTAATAACACTTAAGCCTAATTATTTGCATTATAGGAGATTTGTTACCATATTTGTAGGCAATTTCATTATTTCCAACACACGTAATTATCCTTCATTTGACATTAAAAAGGCAAAGAAATAAACCAGGCATTATCCGAAATGAAAGGTAATAATAAGTGAATCTGAAGATCGTATAATGCAGATTATAAGCAGTAGATGTTTAATTTTAAAGTGCATTTACAGTGATATTGTCACTCTCTGCTGAGATGCACAAACGTCTCAAAAGAGAACTTTTCATGAGCTCACACCATGTCACTTTTTTTTTCTAATATTGCATATTATGGTGTTATACCTCTTTACTTTATCATTGTGAAAATTCCTTTACTACAACAGCTCTATTTACACCATGTGCTACTGAAGAAGACCTGAATCCAGCGATTGAGACCATTGATTGATCAGGAAAATGTTTACTGACGGTACTAATCAAGTTATGTCACCAATAAAATGACGACATGTAGGAAAAACAGCAAATAAATACTCTCACCATCGCTTTAAGCACTAATTTATTCCTTGGATTTATGTCAGAATTCACTTGAGTCAGTTGCTCATCTTGGAACTTGGAACAAAAACAATGAATGCATCTTTACCTTGACACCCGAGGCTAGAAAATGCACTATCCTAATTTATTCCCAGTATTTATAAGTTTATCTTCCAAAAAAGAGGAAAAGAGTGCGAGTCTTAAATCTTGGTATTGCTGAATGCTAACAGGTTCCACAGTCATCACAGATATCACAGAGGCTGGTCTGGAAATCAGAAGGGTGGTATCTCCCAGGTTGGACGGTCACAATCGTGGCCATTTCTGTGAAATGAAAAGGTTTTTAGTTCTTATCGCTGAGCGCTGGGTCATACGTCGGTTTTGTGCTCATTACTTGTGTGTGTTCCCCCCAGCAGAGATAACCATAAATTACACCTCTTTTTCGAACATCAAACAATGTGGAAAAGGAACATGCAGTAAAGCCATCCATTTGGGATTCCCAGCCAAGCTGTGGTTACGAGGTAAATCTTACCAGATGCTTGGAGAGTTGAAGGACGGCGAGGCCGACAGCGGAGGCTCCTGGACAACAGATTGAGAGCAGGAGGCAGCACGAGTCTTTATAAGTGATCAAAGCGAGTGACTAATGTGGCCGTGTAGACCTTATTACTGTTTTATTGTGCCGATATTCCCAGCAAAGAGGTCAACATTATAACAGACACACACACCCACACTGGTTGTCACAGTTTCTGAGGACACTGCATTGACTTACATTCATTTCCTGGAGACGTACTCTCACCTTAACCGTCATGACTAGTGCTCTAACCCTGACCCTAACCTTAACCTAGTCCTAACCTCAGCCTTGTCCTTAAAATGTAGTGATTTTCTTTATTTGACTGTGTAACAGATTTAGGTCCCCACAGCATAAGGAATACTAGGCACACACACACACACACACACACACACACACACACACACACACACACACACAGATACACATCTACTGCAATAAACCTCAACTGCACCCTTTTGCTCATATGACGGCGACAACGCCTGCTCTTGAGAAGATGAAGAGATGGTTTCGTAGAAAATAGGAACAAGACAAATGAAGTGTTAAGGTAATCTGACTTATGTACTTACCTCACACCCAAAAGTTCCATGACAGCAGTGAACTGCAACTACAATGTTCCGAGGATGGAACTACAAAGAGGCCTGTGTGGTCTTTCCATGGTGTTTCATGTGAAAAAAATTTGTGAAAATTTGTGAATAGTTACACATCACTTATTTACATGAATCCCAATTTGAGACAGAGATCTCTGACCCACACAGTGTTATAATGTTTAAATTACAAATATGTTGAAGTACAAAAACATTGTGTGTGTGTGTGTGTGTGTGTGTGTGTGTGTGTTTATTAAGGGAACGGTGTCAGCATCTGTGACTGAAGTCCAAATATTGTGTACAGTATATAACTGAAGGCAATGATACTGATAATAAGAAATGAGTGAGCAAATGGAACAACATTTATTAACTTTGATCGTATTAGTTACAAAGTTGGAAAATGAATAGCAGGCAAATAATAATTTATATAGCAGTTTTTTTTTAATTTTATTTTTGTAAAGTGCATTTGAAAGGAGCTATATAAAGAAAATGTATCATTATTATTATTTCTTCAGCAAGCTGAGGTGGGGGCATCATGACTCCCTGTCCTTTCTTTAGGATATCCCATATGTATTATATGGCAAATGAGATTTAAAGGGATGCAATGAAGCATTTGAACAGCTTAAAAACTTAAATACTTGGTCACATCACTCAGTTTGGAACCTTCTTAAGCAAATGGGAATGCAGCCAGTATGCCAAGGCATGAGCCAGCATGGACCCTGAAACTGAGGAAGCTAAATAGAACTCAGCCATCATTGACTTGATTATTGACTCCTCTGATTTCCCCACTGTGAACCGTAAAAATCGTCTTTTTTTCTGCCGGCTACAAAATTGAAAATGCTGTTGACATATTTATGCACTAATGTGGTATATGACAAGATAACCCTTATAGTCTGGGGCTTTTTTAAAAGCTGCACTAACTAACTTTTGGTGATTTGGTTTTTGATGTCGGTGTTGTTATTCTGCCTCTGTTTAGCCTTTGTGAACAAAAATATTATTTAACATTATTTGAATGTTGTGTCCTATCATTTGAAAATGGATTCCATCAAGCAAAGCTATTAGAGCTGACTTGAGAAGTGCAGGGATTTTTCATCTGGGGTTTTTCCACCAATAGAACTCAGTCATGAAACTTTTGGCGGGTGCCTCTGTGTGCTTTCGGTCATACTCCAACCTCCAACATACAAGCACAAAGTTGCTGTTGCCTATGTCGGTCTTAGAATTAGTAATTTTTGCACATACACAACAATTAGTGATAGTGAATATGACCTTTGTATTCAATCTATCCTTTTTACACACCAGTAGTGAACACACACACCCACGAGCAGTGGGCAGCACTTGCCAGTGGGCTGCCTTACTCAGGGGCACCCCAGTCCTTGAACTGGTGACCCTTTTGTTGCAAGCCCAGAGGCTGTCTTGGCATAAGAAATAAATTACTTCCTGTGTGCGAAATCATTTGAGTTATAATGGATATGGAGTTGAGAGAGGACCAATTCTCGATTTAAATATTTTAATGTGACTGAACAAAGGTGACTCTGTGCGTGTCTGAGCACACACTTGCCCATTTTATTATACATATAATACTCATAAAACCTCAGGTTTATGTGGCTGTAACGTCATGACCCGATTCCCAGCAACAGAGAATACTGCAGGTAATCTGGAGACATTCATTTTGAAGCAACTAAACGTAGTAATTAAGTCATATATGCTTGTGATTTTTTGTGATTTTAAAAACAAAAACAAAACAAAACAAAGAAAACATACACATCAAAGTTTTGTTTCACAGCCTTGCAGTGCTCCTGTCAGACACTGGGCGGCGCTGCTTCCCACCGGCTGGCTGCCACCCACTGTAGTCTGTGCAGCAGGAGCAGTAATGATGACCTGACTGTAATGATATAGGCTACTACATAATGAGCAGCTGTAACTGCAACTCAGGAATAGGCATGATTTCCAATTTCCGACAGACTAAAGATAGACGAGGGCTAAATTATACCAAAAAGCATGGGGTTGCCATTAGCGTAGGCTACAACAGACCCTTTAAAATACTTCAGCTTTTCCCCAGAGTGAACACATCCACTGTTATACACATCA
This sequence comes from Brachirus orientalis, assembly GCA_016785285.1. Taxonomy (NCBI): domain Eukaryota; kingdom Metazoa; phylum Chordata; class Actinopteri; order Pleuronectiformes; family Soleidae; genus Brachirus; species Brachirus orientalis. The sequence goes on from JAFBJR010000905.1 coordinate 1,155,568, forward strand.
AACTCAAACCTGACTCCTCATTGCCAGTAAGTCTGTGTATTTGAAGGAGCCCGATGCTGTGATTTATTTGATTATTTCAAGATATTGCATGGTTGATATCACTCAGAATTTTGAATCTAGATATATATTACAGCATGATATACATTTTCATTTAATAAATGAAATCTTGTGCCAAACAAACATCAAAATGACTTACATATCCTTCATATTGTTCCACGGTTACATCTGTGGTTGCATGGTGACCCTGTGCTATTTCTTTCTACTTTTTCCTCACCAATTGTACTTTATGTGAATATTTCCAGTTCACGGTGATACACTGTATATTCCAATTTTACTTCATGACATTTATCAGTTGCGTTAGTGAGCAAGTGAATATTAATCAACTGTAGTGGTATGAGGTAAACACGTACTTGCTCTGCAGAAGTAAGCACTTCGACTGATATTATTATTTACGTTGTGTTGTTCACACTGATGCCTCAATGCTTCAGCATCATTTTTCTGTTGGAGCTGTGGAAGTGGAGCTATGGAAGTGCTTTATGTACAGTAAGATAGATGGTCAGGAATTTATTAAAGGGAGAGGAAAGAAGAAAAGATAAAGTTTTTCACATAATATATCTAATCTTTGAATATATATATATACAGATTTTTTGTTTATTTGTTTGAGCCTGAGTCAGTCACTTGTGCTGAAACCTTGTGAGAAGTTTAGAGGAGAAACGATCTTGATAGACATCTTATTTAACGAGCCCCCTGTGAACATAACAATGTGCATTTACTCAAGTGCTGCTCTTATCAGTCACTCTACTTCATACTCCATTCTCCATTCGTCTTTATAAGAGTTATACATCACATTTACAGGAAAGTAAGGCCTACAGCAGGATTTAAAAGATTCAGTGCTCACATAATATAAAATAAGCCTTTTCTTTACCAAAAAATGAAAAAAAAAAATAAAAAAAAAATTAAACAGTACAGTGGTACCTACACATCAACTCAGAGTTAACAGTCACAGGTCACACACACGCACACACACACACATATATATGTATATATAAGTAAACTTAACATAGGTCTTTTAAATCTGAATATTTCCTACACCACTGCAGAGAAGAGTACGTGTAGAAGGTGCAAGTGTGATGTATTCGTGCTCTCCTTGAGCACGAATACATCACACTTGAATGAAAATTCAAGTTACTTGCAACAAAGTACAGAACAGTTTCCAATGAAATACATGAGAGTATCTAAGTTAAAAGTTCTGATCATGCAAAATGACACAGGTTTATAGAGTAATATTCATTAAAATGCATTAAATACTGTTAATTGACTCATAGTTGCACCTAAGGTACATGGACAAATTTTTGTCAACTGCCAATTTAGTTGCCATTTATCCAGGGCTTTTACATTTAAGAAGATTTGCAATTTTTATTCAGTGATGCCCGACATATTCAGAACCATTGCTTTCATATAAGGTATTATTCCAGAGTGTAGAAATACTCACAAGTAAATGTCATTGAATTGTCTATTTTTTTTAACTACATTATATGCCATTAGATCCTGATGCATTATGCATTAATGTTGGATTGCGATAGTTTAAAAGTTATTGGTTTTTAAACACTTACTTTTGGGCTGGACAACCCGTGGTCGAGTGGAAAGGGAAATCGGCTTGTAAATGGAGTGTGGCTGGTCAAGGACTGGGGTACCTCTGAGCAAGGTGCCCAATCCCCACTGCTCTATATTGATTGGATTAATTGTACACTCTGACTTGACCCCAGTCAGGGAGCCACATTTGGTGTACTCATAGTGCCAGCCCCAAAACCCAGATAAATGAGAGGGATGGGACTCCAGGGCATCCAGTGTAAAAAATCTCTGCCAAATCAAAAATGCTGATCATCCGCTGTTGACCCCTCGAGAAGGAGAAGCTTTAAAAAAAAAAAGCACACTTTATTTTGAGCTACAGCCAAAGGACTTTGACTGGTTCTGAAAACAGTGGAAAAAAATATTGCCACAATTATGTCAAATTGTCACTGGTTTTCACTAGATTATCATCTGAGCTTCAACATTGTGATATTATGATAATTCCACCCCATTCCTAAGGCAGTTTCCACCTTGGTAATAATAATAATGACGACTGCGATATAATATTACAGTAGTACCATGTTATTTACAAAGCAACATCCAGGCCATAGCTTGGTAATGAGGTTTACTATTATAATACCATCACACACGTGTGTTGTCCAAGCTTATGACATACTTTTCGATTATTACTGTATAAGTATAAATCAATCATGGTAACACCACCTTATTTTGGTGTTACTATAATACTACTCCCCTAAAACCAAACTATTACCATGTTGTTACTGTGACATAGAGCGCTACCAGATATTAATGAAATTGGTTGAAATCTTCAAGAAAGTGAGCCAGGTGACCTGTGACCTATGTTCTCTTAGACAGGGCTGAAGAAGTTGAAGTGTTATTTCACGGCAGCACTCAAGATAGACATGCGCACAGCTGATGAGAGAGAGAGAGAGAGAGAGAGAGAGAGAGAGAGAGAGAGAGAGACATCTGCACTGACGTCAACTCCACTCTCCCCCACAAAGCTGCCAATTTGAAGCTGTCCGAGACTGGGACATACCCGGTCTCTGCAATGTAGTGAGCAGCAGCAGCAGCAGCAGCAGCAGCAGCAGCAGCTCCAAGCCAACTTCAGCTGGTGTTTCATGCACTTTCCTCTCAGGCGGTTTGTGAGGTGGCAGAACAACCCCCTCTATAACCTCAACCAACTTTTTCTTTCCTTTGCCAACCTGAGCCACAACCACAGCCACCAACAGCACATCTGCCACCAGCAACCAGCAAGAGCAACACCAAGTCTAGATTATAAAGAAGACTGATAGATTGGAAATAGACTTTGGAAGGAATCCAACTCTCTGGAAGGCTGGCTTTTTCTTTTTTTTACTCTTCTTGTGACAGTGTCTGGTTAGAGACAGCGCTGCTGCTGGTCTAAAGGGGAGAGAAAGAGAATCCCACTCTTGCAGCTTGTTTGAGAGGAGGATGGCACAGTCCAGAAGGAGATGAGGAGGAGAGGAAGGGGAGCTACGGAGATCTGTGTGCCAAAACTTCACTGCCTCTGTTTTGTCCTGCATGAACTCTTCTTCCCTGCACAGCCGGAGCGGAGCTGACAACATGAAGAGGATGAGCATGGTAATATTATCACACACTTCTTTTCTTTTCTTTTCTTTTCTTTTCTTTTCTTTTCTTTTCTTTTCTTTTCTTTTCTTTTCTGGAGCAGATTCATGTGAGCATTTAAATCCTCTCATGGAAGCGCTTATTGTTTACAAAGCAGTCTAGTGCGGCTCACATTTCAAACTGGAGTCTTTTTTGTGTATATGCACTGCGAATGTTTAAGTGTGGTTTTTGAGACTTTTACGCACAGCACTTTTGCGGCGCACGGCTGTCAATTGTTTGCACAGGTTCTGCTGCGCGCGCCCCGTCCGCGATGCTCAAAGTTTCCCAACAAAAATCAACTCACTCACACTGGCGGCTCACGCATTTTGTAGACGTTTATTGGAGGTTTGCGTTTGACGCACCGTTGCAATGAATCCGTGCCAGCTACCAGCTGCTGTCTGGGTCAGAGTGGCCAAGTAAGTAGGTAGCGCTGTCTGTCTCTCTCTCTCTCTGTGAGTCTGGAGCTCAGGACACAGGACTCACATCTCCTGTCAGCTGTGTTTGCACCAGACATCATCATCATCAACATCCCTGACATTTGTTTATTCTGGTCCACTTTTTTGCGCACGCTGCGCGTCAGTGAGTAAGATCAGCAACAACCTGCTCTGTTTCAAACACGTCGACTCTCTCAGATTTATGCTTTTCTTCCAGGGCGCTTGTTAAAGGCATCACTTGCTCTCCCGTAGCCTCACACTATTGGTCATTAAACTGTCATCTCCACTAGATCAGCGGGTAATTAATGAGGATGTGGCACCATAATCAGTTCATGTTCCTGGACGCAATAAGTAACACATTGACGTTAATATGACTGAAAGATAATGAAATCAAACACTGATGAACTAACTTTAATAAATTTCAGCGTTTCCTCCACCCAATCTTAATGTTCTTCATTGACTGCATACTACTTCTTGTTTGTATATTACAATGTAAACAGAATATAGTTTGTGTTTTTTTTCAGTGTTAGTGGGATAAGAAACACACTTCTTACATGACATTTTAGAATGTGTATTTTTCCCCCCATGATTTTGTGGCATTTCTTTGGTTAACTAAGAAAATCAGTGGCATTTTATTATTTTATTATTAATGAAATAATATAAAGGCTCACTGGATGTGTAATCATTTTTTCCCACAAATTCTTTTGCAAATTATCCACAGAATAATTATTTATGTGTTAAAAAGTTTACACAAAAAAGTTTACACAATAGTTGGAAACCATTCAAAAGTATATTAAAGATTAAATTATGTGAAACGTCAAAAGTAGTGAATTCTGAGATCAAAAAAAGCTGGAAAGAGAGATTTCTGAGTTTCTTTTAAGGAGGAAAATTATCAATATTACTATACAACAGTTGTCAGTTAATCAGTTGACACATCAATCAATTAAGTGGTTGTTTCATTTTCCAGTCTGAGTGAGTGATAATTCCAGCAGATAGAAGGTCATTTAACATGCTATTGATTTTCCCTACAGGAATGCAGATGGATTGGTCAAGCCAAGTTCCCAATATAGAGCTTCCTGTTTGGAGTTACACCTGAGAGTGACTGTGTCTGATGGATTAGGGTGTTTTCTAGGAGCTGCTGACATGAATTCAGAGGCCAGTGAAATGTGGAAGTGCTTGCCTTCAGGAGAAATCTGAAACCCCGGATGAGCCTTCCAGCAAAACGAGAACATTTAAGTGAAGGAGACGAACCATGGACTTGTTACGGTGTGGCATTGGACTGACTGTGTGCTTTTAACCTGTTTGTAGCACCCTCTGCCCCTACCCCATGTCACATCTTTCCCTGAATTATGGAAATTTTGTGGAAGACACTTACTTGGACTCTGAGCCTGGTGGTGATGGCTGCCTCCGAATTTCAAAGCATCAACAGACTTTCGCACAATTCTCAAGGTATCCGGGGACAGAAAAATGATTGAAACAGTATCTGTGAAGGTTTTCAAGTCATCCAGGTCTTCAAGAGTGTAGATGTTAGCAAGTGGACCTGCTTGAGTTTGACGTTTCACCTCACATTTAAGAGGCTTCTTCAGCTCTCTGTTGAGTTTTGGTGAAGAAGTTCCTCACATCCAAGAGGCTTAGATGAGGGGTGAAACAGCTTCAACATAAACCAAGCATGTCCAGTTGCAGATGTAAAGAATCTTGAAGATTGTAACAAAATGTTCATAGTCACAACATCTCCTCTTCTTTATTCTTTCATGCTCTTTCACCTGCAAAGAGGAGTTCCTGTCCTACCTGCAGCATTACCAGCTGACTGTCCCGGAGCGGGTGGATGAGAATGGAGAGTTCCTGAGCTACACTGTGAAGCACCACCGGCCAGGCCGACGGAGACGAGGGGTGGGGGACCCCATAATAGGACCAGTGCCCGCATTGGACCCTGACCCTCCAGAGTCTAGGCTGTTCTACAGATTGTCAGCTTACGGACAGCACTTTCATTTAAACTTGACACTCAACCCCCACCTGGTGTCGAAACACTTTACAGTGGAGTACTGGGGCAAAGAGGGGCTCGAGTGGCGTCATAACATAGTAGATAACTGTCACTATGTCGGATTCTTGCGGAATCAGCACAGCACGACCAGAGTGGCACTCAGCAACTGCAGGGGCCTGGTGAGTAGTGCACTGCTGTGTTTAAGTGATTATTATTGGAAGTGATCAGCTTATACTCTCCAACAGCCCTTTGTAACACAAAGAGCTGCCTCAAACAAACCCCTGCTAATACTTATGTCAGAATATAAAGCTACCGCTGCTCTCATGTCAGCCAATCTGTCAGACACTGTGCCAAAGGATTAGACCAATTGTAGTTTACTTAACATGATTTTGGCCTCTTTCCACTTGTCAGGCTAGGTCTGCAGGCAGTTTGGAGCGAGGTGTTGCTCATGTGGAGAGATCACATTATCAGAATGATCCTTTTTCTTTTCAGTTTGAATGTCGAATATTGCACTTCAACCACACTTCAAAAGCCTCCATAGTTGAGAAAACATTTCTTTAGCTGATCCTTTTTTGCGATCTGTGAAATAATGTGTCTAAATCACATATACAACCTTATTATGAAGTGCTCTGTTCAGAAACAAAACAGAGCATCACTAACAAGGGATCTAATTATACTGTCTAAGCTTTTAGTCCTTGGGATTTTGTACAAAGACTGTATGACTGTCCAGCTGGTCTTTTGCTGATCAGGGGTTGGAAAAAAATCATAGCACTTATTCCTCCTTATTTTAGAATAATTCTAAAGAAGGAAAAAAGTGCCCCACTTCTTATTGGCAGATATAATCATGTGGAGAGAAAACATGTTGCCAAATGTGTTGGCAAGACCTTCATCAAGTATCATAAATTGAATTAGCCCATTTTTCTACAAGCACCAAAAATGGACAAAAATGTGTCTACTACTTTAACATAATCAGTAATCGGCACAGTTTGAGATCTTGACATCACACACTTTTAAAACCCAAATTTGTTTCTGTTTGTTAGTATGATCTCAAGTTAATTGCCGTCATTGTGGTTTTTTTTTTCATAGTCGAACCATTGTTTTTTATGAACTTATTTTAAAGTGCTCCTCTCTGTTAGTATTAGAGGAAAGAGAACAATCTTTTAAAGTAGCTTATTAAGTCTGATGGTACTCTAGTGATTAGTGTTTGTGCTTAATTGGAAAATATAACATGAATAAATGTAAATGGGCTTCTTTAGAGGTCCAGGGAGTAAGATTTGAAACATCTAATGGTGAGACTGCAGACTGTAAGAAATGGACACCTCCTTTGTTAACCATCCCAATTGCTCCAGGGAACTAGGATGGCCTTAACATACCAGAAAGGACATTGCTCTTCTTTGTTTGTGCAAGAAGCTTCCACTTGAAAATGCATTCTGTCTAAACATGGCAGCCTCTGTAAAGCAAGACCCTTGCCTACAGCACATATAAAACTACTACTATTACATCGAAATTATTTTAACACTACAAGAAGCAAATATTTTTATATAAAAGAATTATACACCCACACACATACTTATGGGTAGTATATTCATTTTCTGCCAATAAACTAAATGGTTAAATGTTACACACTGGACCTTTAAAGAGATAGGGTTAGGCTATATTACACCCACTATAGTAAGAAACACTGACATTTTCAATCTGAGTTAAACAAAACCCCTGTATAACAACCATCTCCCCTCTCTTCCGGTGTCCCCCAAGGCTCTGTTGTAGGACCTTTTCTCTTTATCAACTACTTTCTACCTCCTGGTCATATTTTCCATCAATACAATATACATTTCGACTGCTATGCGGATGACAACCAGCTCTACCTGTATTCTTGTATTTTATTTGACATCTGAATTTTGTACTGTCCTTTTACTCTGTACGGTGAGCTTGAGTGTCCTGGAAAGTGCCTATAAATAAAATGTATTATTATTATTATTATTATTATTATTATTAACCAAATTCCCTCTTGGATCAGGCTCTCCATATCTGGTATCTGCACATGTAATCTGTCAAACAACACAATCACAGTTTGTAATATAACATGTGACATCTGTAGACATGATGGTGTCATCAGGGTTAGCTTTCAGCAGCATGAAAAGGGGCTTTTACAACTGTCAAAGATGTATTTGGACAGAAGGCAGAGTCAAAGTTTCACTACTAGTTTTCTAGCAGTAATTGGTGTTAACTAGCTGCCGATCTCAGGACTCAATAGCAACTCTGCCTCCCTCTGTTCTGCCCCTCCGGAATATGCAATTTTCCCTATTCATCTTATTTATGACACATCATTATTTCAAATATCTACTTGTGGTCTAACTTGTACAGAATCAAATCAAACAGTTTGTACTGTTAGGTGTGAACTAAACTTTTAGATCATGAACGTCCCTGGGATTATTAGTGTGGAACAGAACCCTTAGTTCTGCTTTCACTTTTATTCTTTCGTGCACGCAATCATCATGATGTGTATGTCTAGTATGTACAAATTTGTGATATCTAATGGTAAGATTGCAGATGGTAACAAACAGAGGACTCCACTCACCCCTTATTCTTTTAAGCACATGAACAAACTATGGTGGCTTTCACAAACCAGAAAGGATGTTGTTCTTTGTTTGTGAAGTAAGCCCCTGTTTCAAAACATAAAATGCAGGCTTTGGCTGTTTTGTCCATTTGGGCTACTGTAGAAAAATGGCAAAAGTACAAATTTAAAGCTTATTTTCAGGGTACAAAAAACAAACAATTCTTTGAAGTGATTATAGACTTTTAAAGGGTAGTATAATACCCTAATGATACCCAATAACTCACTGTATGTTTAATTGAATGATGCCTAAATAATAAGAAACACAAAACATGTAAGTTGTTTCCCATGGAAGACTTTTTCCTCAATATTTACGGTATGTATTCAGTATTACTGTTTTCATGTGTCAGTAACCTGTTTCTTTCACTGTCTCCCCCCCAACAAGCATGGTGTTATAACAACAGAGGAAGAACAGTATTTAATAGAGCCATTAAAGAACATATCCTCCACCACCTCCAATGAATGGAACCTGGAAGAAGCACAGCAACATGTTATTTATAAAATGTCTGCCATTCCCTCACCACAAGAGCATAGCCAGGAGTTCAGCTGTGGCATTTCAGGTTGGTGAACCTCCATCTGGGTTGGACTCTGTGTGGGTGGAACTGACGTAAAGGAATAACTATACATAGCAGGTTAAAGGAAGTGCTGGTTTGGTTCCAGTCCCAAGTTCTGGTAGACATGAGCGGGCCTCTTGTGTGCTATAGTTGCTCCTGGCCTGGACACCTTTAACCTGTAAGAGAAAGTCTCCCTCCAGCTTTCATAAAAATCCCTTCACTGCATGAAGTGTACTTGGCTCTGGCTTTTATTGAAGCACAGATCCTATTTATAGAACCAACAATTATGTTCAGATTTTAAAATAAAGACAATCAGTGCCCCCAAAATACTTTCAAGATATGACGAATTGGAAAAAAGAACCAGGTGGATATTTAGGTATTTGGGCCAAGGTCTTATAAGAAACAGCAAAGGCTGTCATCGCCAGGAAGCCAGCATGCCCTGACATGTATCACCCTATAGCTTTTTCCCAGAGCATCTGGGTCATAAAGCAAAGGCTTTAGCCGCAAGGTTCCAAGGGGCAGATTCCCCTGTGTACATCAGCCACACACAAACCAGCCTACTGAAAAAAAAGATGATGCATCTTGACGTTGCTTGTTGATGGTTATTTCATAATACACACTGCCCTTGTCGTTCTGTCTTTCACAGACCTCAGTAAAAGCAACACCCCTCACCAGATAAACACACGCTCTCCTGTCCATTCGTCCCCTGTTCCTCAAAACGATGGCAAGCAGTCGAACAGCACCCGCAGACAGAAGCGCTCTGTCAGCACGGAGCGCTTCGTAGAGACGCTCGTGGTCGCTGATAAAATGATGGTTGGTTACCATGGGCGCAAAGACATTGAGCACTACATCCTGTCTGTCATGAATATTGTAAGTTTGATCCTACTTTTTGGTCCTGTCGATGTTTTCTACCAAACAGTATAACTTTTTTTCCACGGTTTAAAGCTGCAGTGCATAACTTTGACTGATTTTCCCTTTCGTCACATTCTTTGTGTGCTGTGTCCTTCTACAGAAACTGGGCTCTTTCTAGCAAAACTATCAGGCCTGACTGAGGGAGGGAGTGTTTGTGTGTATACAGCAGCAGAGCAGGGACAAGGCAGGGACAAAAAGCATTTATCCTATGAAACTGCCAAATGAAGGTCACATGGTGGATGGTGGGTAGCACTACTGCCTTACAGCAAAAAGACAGACCATGTCTAAAACGAGGGCTTTTCTAAATATATATATATATTTGGTCCACCTTTAACTATTAATTACCAACACCTCTGTCTGATGACCTCTGACCTCTGACTTCTGAACTTTAGGTCAGGTAGCAGTTATACCTGATTGCATTCCTGTTATCAGTGTCTGTACTACAAAATGTCTGAGTTACATAACAGTAAAAAAAAATATCAAAAAAGAAAACCACAGTTTAATCTGTGTACACTGTGAGAATAGGAACAAAAACCTACAGCTTCTGTTTATTTTTGCATATAAATGTTTGTAATGATTATTCAGTTCATTTTTTTGGTGTGTGTGGACAGGGGTTTGGGTTGGTGGGGGGGGCTGGTTTGTCTTGGACACAATCAAGGGGTGCTTCAAGAAAAAAAAAAGGTTGGAGACCACTGCTCTAAACTGACCATAGGTGTGAGTGTGAGAGTTGAATGGTTGTCCGTCTCTGTATGTTAAATCACATAGCATAGAAACAACACGAGATCTGAACACCACTATATTGAGAAACACAGAGATAGTCCTGTGGAGCTGATAACCCTAACCCTAACCCTATGACCCCCTAACCCTAACCCTAACCCTTTTCTCAGTTGTCCATATGTTATTTATTTATTTATTTTTCATTTAATTTTGCATCATAAATATGTTTATATATATTTATCAAACACCTTTGCTTTGAAATTATGTGAAATATTGTGTGAACTCATTTGACAGTGGTTTGAATGTAACAGACATTTGTATATGGCAGAAGTGATGGGTCTCCCTGTATTGTCGAACAAACATGTAGGTGCTGTTTGGTTGTGGGAGCAAAAAGTATGTTCAGCTGAGTGAACTTGAGGATGCCATGGATGAAACGCATGGCATCCTCAAGAAAAAGTAATTTCGGAGTGCTTATATTTAAAAGTTATGCACTACAGCTTTTATGTGTATGTATTGTAATGTGTGTGGCTGCATAATACATGTACTTATTACCAAATTGTTTTGTTTAGAAAATGTCAGTAAAAGAAGAAAAAAAAAAAATGAAATGTACATACAGATGCTATAATTTCCAACCAGTCCAATGTAATGTCTTTAAGGGTCATTAACAGTGTAATATGTTCACTTGACCAGCAAATATTTATAATTTTTTCTTAAAAAAGATACTTAAGAGTGAAACTTTAATTGATTTATTTTCTGTCTATAGAATAAATTGTTGGCTATTTATTGCAGCTGTAGAAATGTGTTCAAAGATGGAAACTGAATAGATGATGATGTGCTGGTTGTTGTGAAATATTGACACAATTTGTCTGACTTTGTGTCTTTTCTTCTTTTCTGGAGGTCAGGTTGCCAAACTTTACCGTGATGCCAGTCTAGGAAATGTTGTGAACATTATTGTGACCCGGCTTATAGTTCTGACTGAAGATCAGGTAAGAGAAAACTAAATACAAATCTCCCAACTTTGTACTGTTTTTGAAGCATAACCAAAGTTATTACTATGGGCATCCTTTTTCATAATTCATAATTGATACACCTGGCATGACTGAGCTGAAATATTTATTTGATTACCATGGCTGAAGAGGAGAAAGAAGAGAGACTGTTCACCATATGGCCACATACATAAAAGTTGTGCTCCCTCAGGGAGCTCTGACTGGGGGCTTTTACATGCACTGTACATGTGTATGTATGTGTGATTGGAGAAACAGTGTCTTCCTAGCATCTGTTTTTTTCTATAAGGATCATATGATAAGACCTTTATGCAACATCAAGCCCCCCCAAAAATAGTTTTCATGTTCAAGTGGAGCCGCACTTTGATCCAAAAGGATGTATTAGACTGTCAGTCCTGGTTTTGGATGAACTCAATTACAGATACAGTTGCAGCAGAATGGGCTGTTAAGCTGTGTTGTAATTTATCAGTGGTCAAGCAGAGTTCAGCGCCACATCATGTTCAGCTGCAGGGTGTATTGGTGTACTATCACAGACCCTGCTGTACTAAAGCCTACTTCACCTTCACACCAAAATTGGCAGGTGAACTTGTAATTTTTTTTGGTAAATGATTAACACCATTCCCATCGCCACTGGTTGTTCCGAAGTGTGGTGTTTTTTTCTCATTTGTCGCCGGTGCATAAAATGTGCATAAAATGTGCCAAAAACAAATCTAGACCAGGGAAGAAGAAAACAGCACAGTGGAGCTAAATGACATTGTTAGAGTGGTTGGTACTTCGATGAAACCGAAATATCGAGGACTGTCCCAAACTGTGAGAAGTAAGGTACACTACAAACATTTACACAGCTGATGGCCAGAAGAACACACACATATTAGCATTGACGGGGGAACTGATGCTGTGATTTGCATCGCTGCCATAAACGAAGTGGATGAGCAAGTAATTAACATGTTCAGTTGTGTTCCCACTAATTCAGATTGGAGCTGAAAACCAATAAAACCTGCATGCATTGCAAAGTCATTTGACTGGAGTGATTAAACACATTCCCACTGGTCAAAAACCAGTTTAAACCTGCAATTAAATGGGGTTTTTTTTTTGACCAGTGGAAATGAGTTATAATAGAAGATGTATTTTGCAGACTCAAAATTCCCCAACCGTCTTTATTTTGCTGTATTCCCCCCCCCCCACTTCTGTTTTATTTAATCAAATTTCTGCTTCTTTTACAATTCATTATCTCCCCCTGCTACAAATTCTTCTTACCTTTACAAGAACTATATCTTTGCATAAATCAAGTAGAAAAATGTATCTACTCCAAAAACTTGTTCCCCAACCTCCCACTGATCCCGGTTCAGTCCTCCTACAAATAATTCACCCAGACAATTGTGATATTCTGGCTGCTGGAGTAGTTTATTGGTTGTCAACACATGCCAATGTTGTTTATTTTCTCAGTTGCTGCCTTTATTGGACAGCAGATGTTGGGACAGACAGAAAATGAAGAGAGCAAGGGATATGAGGGAGATGAAAAAAGCTCCCTGACTGGAATTGAAAGTAGAATTGGGGATATTGTGGGAACATAATGATACTGTATGTGTGTATATACCACACAGCTACGTGACACCATCATGACATATACTTGGATTTGAACTTTTGAAGTGTTGCCTGGAAATGTACTGCTTGTACACTGTTACTGGTCTCAACCAGTCCACTGGTCCCTTTCAGGAACAGGATCCTTTGAAGTTGTTTAGTGTGGTGTACAGTATAGTGCTACAGACTATATAATGTGACACAGTACATCAGAGAATGACTCAATGGGCTCTTTGTACAGCAACCATTTTGACATGTTTTAGCAGGAAAGGCACAGGCATTACTGATCACATTAACAATGGCTCTGTTTATGACTGAGCCAGCATCTATGCACTTGATATATACCAGCTGATACTGGGTGAGAGGCTGGGTTCTTGTCTATCAGAGCACCATCATACAGAGACAAACAACCATTGACGCTTGAGGCCAAATGAGAGTCCTCAACCCTAATTTGCATATTGTTTGGATTGTAGGATTATAAGCTGGAGGGTACGGAGGAAAAACTTGGAACACAAAGGGAGAACCTGTAAACTCCTTTCCACCACACTGTGGTTCGCGTGTAAAACGTGAATAGTCTTCAGGTTGCAAAACAACCTTTTGTTGTGAAGCCTCGACATTTGTGATTTGACCAACGCCATGACAGCTTTTGAAACAAAACGTTCACAGTCAATGACACTGACATTACTGGACATCACCAGCAGTTATAAATCATGTTCGAAATAGAATTTACCAATAGACTTTCTTTCAAACCGAGTTATTTTTGCAACCAGCAAAGTCGCCCCCTGGTGAACAATGCTGGCCGACATAATTTTTGCAATGCTTCTGTGTTTTTCAATTCTCTCCACTCAAAAAAAGCCGGTGCAATGTTTGCTCATGTGCGGCTCGATCAGTTTGCCATAAAACAATTGGCGTTTTTCATGAGACCTCCTGATTCTTAAGACTTTGGGTCAGGTGGGTGGCACTGATGTCACTAGGCTGGTTTTCCGCTAACAGACAGTAGGGGGAGTGGAGACAGCCCCCAGTATCCTAGCAACAAGACATATGACCATCACAATGACCCAGAAGCTGTTAAATTAGGGTAAAAATCCTTCATAGCTCTGCTTTAATAGGCTTTACTTTTCAAACTGGAAGTCTATGAGCATTTCTTATATGTGGTCTATGATCTACACAGAAACCAAACCAGGATTAAAAGCAAGCACCTACTTGCTGTGAGACAGCAGAGCCAACTACTGCAGCACCTCATCAAAACCTACTAATGTGTCATGATGCGGTACAAATGAATATGGCACAATTTGGGTGTGTTTAGACATGATTTGAAACTTGCAGTAACAAGAAAATAGGATATGATGCAACACACAATTGAGGGCATCGTGTCACATGATTTAGTAACAATATCATTTAGTAACACAGGGACAACATGGAACAAAAGAAAATGAGATAATCCACTGTAAAACACAGTTAAATACAAACATTACAGCATGATGCATCTTTATCTGGTACAACAAGGTTTGACAAAACAAGACACAACATTATCTCATATAATACACGACTATAATACACTGGAAAACACTATATTGTGTAGTGGAATATGCTTTGATATTATTGTAATGCGTTTCTGCTGTACTGCATGTGTTATGTTGTCTTTCTTTTCAGCCTAACCTGGAGATTAACCACCATGCTGACAAGTCTCTGGACAGTTTCTGTAAGTGGCAGAAGTCCATCTTGTCTCATCACAGTGATGGCAACAGTATTCCTGAAAATGGGATGGCTCATCACGACAATGCCGTTCTAATCACTCGGTAAGTGCAGACTCATGGCTCCTAGACTATGGAAGTGCAACAGTTTCCTCAGATGTTGGTATAATGATGCCACATTTTTAGTTGTTCTTTCATAGGAAGTAGCGCTAGTTTTCTCATTTTCTGCAAATGGGTTGCAGGTTATTTTCTGTGCTGTTGGCTCTAAAAAGCTCACGGTTCAGCTTAAGAGACAGTGTGTGTGAGTGTGTTTGCTGACAGAGGTGGCCTGCAGGTACAGCACAAAAACCTCCAAATGTCCACTTCTTGTGCACACACTCAGACTATAACTGTTACAGCTGATGTGAATAAACACCTCAGTTCTGTAAATAAAATGTGCAGTTTCAGACTTGCTGTACCGGTCACGCTGCAAGTTACATTAAGGGTGTTACCACAAAACAGCAAAAGTCTGTCATTACGTGGAATAGGCTTCATTGTTGCCAGAACTGTTTTGGCCATATAACCTAGCAACTGAAGAGCACATCCCCCCCCCCCCACTGGTTTTGTTTAGTGAGAGGATGGTGCTCTGTGATTGACAGAGGCTAAAGCCAAGATTTTTGACTCAAGGCTTTGCACAAAACCGCCTTTCTATCATTAAGGTGCTCATGCTTGTTGTCTGTCAGTTGATGTTCTCCAGGTGCTGCGGTTTAGATTTTACTATTGCTTTTAGCATCACCGGCCTCGAAGAATGCTTAGTGGTGTTTACATGCAACTAGTCATGGGATTTAGATCTAATTGTTAATTTTTCCTCTGTAGGGTGTGATCGATATGCTGCTAGTCAGTATTCTGTCATGTTTTTACAGTCATCAGATCAGATCTGGTCTCCCACTCAGAGAAAGATGAATAAAGCTGAGTGAAACAACACTCTCGCTACGCTGCTGTTGCAATTAATAGTTTAACCAGTAGTACAGAGAATTATGTGAAGATGAGTGTTAATTTTGTGAAGGTCTACAAATAACGTAGGTGGGTGAGAGGGCGTCAGCTGGGCTGTCAGGCTCTAATCTATCCTGAGGACAACCTGTGTGGTAACACGCATCTTCACACCATCTCTGAAGTTGGTTTGTGATCAGATCTGAGTGTATTCAGAACAGACTTGAACCTTTCGGACCTGTACTAATACCTGGTCTGAACGGGGTCAGTACGGGCCGCGACAAATGTAAGTTCAGGATTAATTGGGATACTTTCAGCTCTGCTTTGTTATTCAAGAAACGATGTAACTCGTTCAACCTGTCCTCCAACTCAGCTGTAATTTTTCAACTCAGTGAGGGACAAGTGTTAGTAAGGTTAGGTTTAGGGTCCACAGAAGGAGTCTAGACGTCTAGGCAGCAAGTTACAGACAATGACAGGCAAACAGTCTTTTGGCGTTCGATAAAATGAGCGTGTCGTGTGATATCGATGCCTCGTCGCAGTTATTTGATGACAACACTGTGCTGTTACTTGTCAAATACTAGGGGTGACTATGGATCATAATCCCCTGCTGCTGCTGCCGCCAAAGCCCGGTAGGTTTGTTTGAGTTGAAGGACAGGCTCAAATCATTTGATAGGAACATTTGGTTGAACTACATGTGCCGTACAGCAAAAAAAAACAAAAAACGAATGGATCTATGTGTCCACTTCTCATCTGATTAAACCATTTGCCAGATACACATTGTGGCTTTGTGTTATGTTTTTCTTAACATGTTTTTCACGCACAGTGCAAGCAAAGGCCAATATACTGTACAATATCTTACATATGTTATATCATTCATTTCAGAAATCATTTTTATTAATTACAGTGTTAGTTTAGAATTATACCCATCACTAGATTCTCCATTTGAAGACAGGTCCAGTTATGAAGGAAAGGAAGGTATTTTTCTGTGTGGCCATATTTGGATGACAGTCAGCTATTTTGTCAACCTCTAGTCTAATTGTGTGTAATTAAGCAAATCCTGACTTTGTAAAACATCTAAGTACTTCAGTAATTGGAATTATTATTTGAGAAATATGATGATGTCACCAAAAGGACTAAAGCCATTGTTTCCCCTGCAGTTATTGTTTCATATTCTGCTACTGTTAACCTGTGCAACTATTCTGCAGAGGCGCATTGATCTTTTCATCTACTTGACTCAGTTTCCCCCAACGTCACACTTATCATCTTCATCATCGTCATCATCGTCATCACCAAAGTGATCTCTGTGGCTCTGTTGTCTTTTTCGTCAGTCTGTGTTAGAATGTTTGGAATGCAGCCTGTCACGTTCGAAAAAAACACAATTATAGAATCGCATAAAAAAAAAGCAGGTGTCCCGAAAAAAGGGCGAGGTTGCATCTCGCTGGTTTGGAGCTGCTCCACTAGGAAGAGGGAAGAGAAAGTAAGGGAAAGAAGGAAAGAAGGGAGATGGAATTAGATTAGCTTTGCCCTTGGTTTTAATAGATTAAAAGCTTCAAGAAAGATTGGATATTTCATTTGAAATATATCTCGTGCTCTTTCAATTACTGTGGTTTAGAGGGTGCAGCAGCAGCAGCAGCAGCAGCAGCAGCAGCAGCAGCATCACCACCTCAGCCCTCCCCCGTTCTATTGGATTACCTGTGTGCAGGTCACAGGAGTTAACAGTCAGGACACAGCGGCGTGACTGAGGCCTTTCACGTCACTCTTTGACATTTGAGCACTGTATATGTGTGTGTGTTTGTGTGTCCCTGTGACAGTTGTGCTAAAGGCTCATGCTGTGGATGAGTGGAGCGAGCCAGGTGTTTTCATTGCTTCATTGTTATGTTAAAGGTTAAGATTATATCTTGCCAGACTTTGTGATTAAACACGGAAAGAATGAGGCAAGGAGTGAGTGGAGGAAAATACTGTACACATTTTAAAAAAAATACATAAAATGTGGAGTTAATTAAATTGTTTTTGCTCTCTCTCTTTTCGTGCCTGCTCTTAGGTATGACATCTGCACCTACAAGAACAAACCCTGTGGTACCTTAGGTGAGTCTCCAGTTTATAAACGCTGTTTTAATATGTGCATTCCTGCCAAATAGTAACATCAGCTGATGCCGACTATATGTCAGGGGTGTCGTTTCACTCTTTTTCACTCTCAGGAGAGGGTTTTCATTTTCACCTTCAGTGTGTCCTCAGACAAACCGTGTTTAGCAACCTTCTCATTCTCCCTCAGAGGAACACCAGACGGCTCCTGGGAGACATAATGCGAAGGATGTTTTCACTTGTGTTATTATAGCTCCTCAGTGGCTCGCTCTCCTCCTCTCGTCTGTTGGACAAGGCCCTGGAGTCTTGATCCTAGACAGTCCTGGTCACCTCACGCGGTGTCCAATTTATAAAACCCTTCCCCCATCTCTCTCTCCTCCTTGGTTTGTCTAAAGGTGTTTATGCTTCCACTGGGGCTGAGTAAGAGAAAGAGAAAGGAAAAGGTATGTATGAGATGAGAAGGGAGCCTTGGGAGGAGTGGGGGGGGGGTAAAAAGGAGAGTCGTGACAGAGGGAGGAGATGGAAAGTAAAGAGAGGAGGAGTTGAAAGGAAAATGTAAGGGGAAAAGGACAATTATAGGGAGTGTTAGAGTATGCAGGAGGGAGATGGAGTGGATGATATGCTGGTGGAGAAGGTAATGGGGGTGGAAAGGACAGCATGCAGTGGCAGAACCCATTCTCTCCTGCCCCCCCCCTTCCCTCCCCCTCTTTCTCTCCCTCTCTTCTTCAACCCCCGCCCTGTCCCAAACCCCCTACTCACCGGCACAGGCCCTCTTCTCTCCTCATCTTATCTCTGCAAAGGCCCTGCAGGCACCACAGTATATCTTGGAGGTAATATTGTGACTTCAGGGGTGGTTTGACAGATTCATCGCATTCGTCACATTCCCTCGGTCACTTTAATGGCCCTGGCATCTGCTTGGCTTCCTCGTGGTCTCGGCCCTTCACCACCACACCTACCTCGACCCCCTTCTTCCTCCAAACCCCCCTCCTCTCCTCTCTGGGATCATGCTCCTGGGGTCAGATCGCTGGCCTCCAGGGTCGCCCAGTAATCACAGGGCTGAAGATAATACACAGTCCACCACAGTGTTAAGAAAAACACTTGCTATGCAATTTGTGTGTCTGTGCTCACTCACCCATGCACACACATTTTTGCACAAATGTCTAGGTGAGGACACTCACAGACATAGTGTATTCCCCAGCACTTAACCCTAGCCTTACCCTTATTTTAACCCTAAGCCTAAATCCAGGTCTTATTCCTGACCTCACTTTCCCAAAACATCATACATACATGTACACACAGGGGTGCACAGCCATTTTTCTCAGGACACTGCGTTGACAGCCTGTAGCAGAATCCCAAATCTTAATATAACTAACTAAATTTAAATCTCAGCCCTGAACTTAACAAGTTCTCAGAAAGTTCTTCAGAAATGAGGTTTTGCCTCATTAGGACCAGGTTTTAGTCTCCTGAGAACTACTGGTCTTGACAAGGTCTTTGTTTGTGCCAGAAAAGGTCCTAAAGTGGTAACAAATACAAGTACTCACACACTGACTTCACTCTGTCCAAAACACATACACATTCTTAAGCTAATCGCAGAGTAGGCACCCACCCTCCCTCTCCTCCTCTTCCTCCTCCTCCTCCTCCTCCTCTCTTCACCTTCAGGCAGCCTCTCTTCCCTGCAGTAATGGTTTCAGTGGCCTCCTGATTTGCGAGTCTATTCTTGTTTAGCCTCTTAGTAAAGAGGATACAAAAGCCATGCCACTTTTAACAGGGAGGCAGGGTTCATGCAAAACTGCACAGGGAAGTCTGAGGCAGCGCTGACCAGCAAAGCACCATTCACGTCGCCGTTCCCTCGTGCAAATGCAGGTGTGTTGAGGTTGTCGAAACGGACACGTATGTTTTCTGTTTGATATCAATATCAAGCACCTGCAGGGTTTTTAAACACAGGCAAAAAAAAATAAGGCGAATGACTCCTTTCCTGTTCCCAGTAGAGAAGTTTTCTCTTTTTTCTTTGTTTCCACTGGTGAGCTGTGTTTTATATTACAAACACAAATCGAGTGGCTCTTGATCCATTTAATTATACTTCCCTAGTTAAAGCTGCAGTCAGCGATGTCGCCTTAAAGCTGACTTGTCTGTGGCTGCCTCCTCCCTACATCTCCTCATTCACCGGTAAACAGTCTTTCTAACCTCACAAGCAGAGAGGACCACCTCTTTGTGGAGTTCTGGCTCCCGACTGGACAACGTGTTATGGGATACTAGAACATTTTCTCTAATGTAATGAAATGCAAACAATCTTTTTATTTGTCGTCCTGAAAATATTTGTCATTTCAGGAAATATCTTCATCCATACTAACCCCCCCTTAGAAATGACTCTTAAAGCTGTAGTACATATGCCAGGCCTGTATGTGACGCTGTAGCACTGCTACAGAAATGCAACCAATATCAGAGGAGAAGAAGACGTTGAGCATGTGCACTGTGTACAAACTTTTTTGTTTTTTTTTTAAATAAAGCTTTCTTTGTATACGTTACAATGTACTGTATCACAGAAACAGAATGAAGAAAGTCAGTACAACTAAGGAAAGGAAAATAGAAGACATCATGAAGCGAAAAAGGTCAAACAAACGATGACAACGAAGATATGCGACAGTAAATGTAAGCTCAAGAGAGAGAGAGAGAGGAGGGATACAGACGTCATCGTTTTTCCAAAGTAGCATCTTGGTTGTATACATGAAGTTTTGACATGTTTCCCCTCTGGCACCTGTTTCCAAAGAAACTGCATTTCAAGGCTCCCTAAACTGTGTGGATAAAAAACTAGACTCATTTTTGTGTGGACGGCCACCTACTGTCAGAGCCTGAGACAGAAAGACTCATGATGTCTGAAACAAACCTCAACAAATTATTGTGTTAGTCCAACTAAAATTGGACATTTAAAGTACAGATTTATTTTAACTTAATTTCTGGACTTACAGTTCCAGATAATGCCGTTGGTGATTGAATTGCGACTGCATTTATACGTTCAATTGGACTCAAACTGGCCACGGAGCCCTGCACGTGTTCTGCAAGAACGACAGTCCAGTTAAATGACCTTGCAACTATTTCTCATCTTCCATGGAAACCCTGCAAATCCGAATAATGAACTATTTAACACATTTGAACTGAGAGATTTCACTGACAGCTTTAGAGCTACTTTTGTCTACATCTTCTGACAATGAGAGTAACAACACCACATAAAATACACAATTAATAAGTTATTACTGAGTAAATGCAACAGCTACAAAGCCTCTTTCAAATACTTCACAAATATTAGCCCATCCAAGAGCCATGAATTGTTCTATGTGTCTGCCCTCAGTCTATTTCTGTCCTCTGTGTTGACTGCTTTCTTTCTTACAGTGTAATCTCGCCTCTAAATTTGAAATCACATTTTATCTGGAGAAATCAGGAACTTTTCTTGAACACTTTCCATGTCTCTGTCTCCTCCGTACTCCCTAGTTGTTGTAGTCACACTCTGTCTCCGTTGCCATGGTTGAGCTCTGGTAAACCAATCATTGCTAGATGATGTAAAACACAAATCGCCAGCAGTGTGCCAGTGCAGGAATGTGGACATGGATGCCAGATTTAAAAACTCCGGTACATTCCAGAGTACAGAGAGATTTACCTGGCACTGATCAGGCTTACTCAGCAATGTTTGAACTTTTTATTGTTTGAGCTGTTTTTTTTTGGGGGGGGGGGGCTGAATATGTTATGCCTTCAAGCTCTGCAGTAAGGCACAATATTTAACATTTTCTCTTGCTGGTTTTCTGGAAAATTGGTCAGAATACATGCTAAATATGGATGTGAATGTGAAGGTCTGGATTTTATCCAAAGTATTAGGGTTACTGTTGAATGTTTTAGTGATGTAAACACCACACGTCCCCTGTTGTTAGGATGGAGAAAGCTTTTAACTTAAATCTTCTTGTGTTCAGTTGCAGACTGCCATTAGTGAGAATACTTTTTATGTGTAAATAATTTCATCCCTCTCCTCAATGTAAAAACATTCAGGTCTTTTACTGCATGTAAACAACATAATTAAAATGTTCTTTCACACAGTTCAGCACAGTCCTGCACATCCCTTAACACACACACACACGCACTGGTTTCCATGACTTCAGAGGACATTGCATTGACTTCCATTCATTTCCTGGAGACGTACTCTAACCTTAACCATAATTACCAGTGTCCTAACCCAAACCACAACCCTAACCTTAATCTAACCCTAACCTCAACCTCACTTTAAAACATATCTTCACCTTAAAATGGAGTCATTTACATTATGGGGACTTGATTTTTGTCCCCACGAGGAAGACAAGCCCCCCATAATGTGACTGTGTAAACAGATGTAGGTCCTCACAACATGAGGAATACCAGCTACACAAACACCTGCTTTGCACTGTTATATGATCCACTCTGCAGTCACCTGTAGATATAATCTGTGAAGAATTGCCCCCTGTCTCCCTACCTCACCTGTCAGGCTTTAGAGGACTTGCGACACCTGGTTTGTGGAGAGGTTTAAGCTTTAAACTCTTTCTTTCTTTCTATCTTTCTTTCTTTCTTTCCCCTTCATTCTCTGAGTAAACCATTAATATTTTCTGACAGGTTTTTGTAGGGGCACGGTGTTGGCGAGGGGGTTCTAATATTCCCCTCCTTGGCCCGCATTTTGTTGACCCCCTGTTACTGTGAATTGAAATGTATAAATCTTGCCCTTGTCTAGACGTTTTCCACCAGTCTCTATAGTTAGCAGAAAGTAATGAAAAAAAGCTGTCTAGCCAGTGATGCTGAGCTCAACACCCCAGCTTCCCCAAAATGAATCTATTAGCAGCAGATTATCTTTCAGCGCTGCTGGAAACAGGCCAGTCATATGTGTGGAATCCTGATTTTTATGACGAAGCCTCCTAAAAATGTGTGTTTGTATGTTTGTCTGGCATGCGTGTGCGTCTTTGTGTCCAGGCTTGGCCTCAGTGGCTGGAATGTGTGAGCCGGAGAGGAGCTGCAGCATCAATGAAGACATCGGCCTCAGCTCTGCTTTCACCATTGCGCACGAGATTGGCCACAAGTGAGTTTTTAAAAAGATGTTTTAAGATTTAGCAATAAAAAAACTAAATAATATATATATATATATATATATATATATATATAAAAACTGGACCGCATTTTCTGATGCAAATGGCAGAGGTGGGAGGACGCCAACCAGCTTTGTAGGTCACTTATTATTTGTCATGTGTAAGAGAATTTGTCGCATTCACTCATTTCCTTCAATGTTCCCTTAAAAGTTATGACCTGTCATGAGTCATGTAAAGATAATCTAGTTTTCTCCAAGAGGGGAAAGCTGTCATTTGATTATTGTACTGCCTGAATGACTGGAAGTGTAATTCAAATATGTTTATACATTAAATATGTAATCAAGTAGTTTAGCACCAAAAAATTAATTGGACACATTTTGATGATCATCTCGTTAATTTGAGTCAATTTTAATTTTCAAATATGATGTCCTCAGGGGCCAATCACTCATTATTATTATTATTATTG
The DNA here is from genome assembly GCA_016785285.1 of Brachirus orientalis. NCBI lineage: Eukaryota > Metazoa > Chordata > Actinopteri > Pleuronectiformes > Soleidae > Brachirus > Brachirus orientalis. The sequence continues at coordinate 1,178,882 of JAFBJR010000905.1, forward strand.
TTTACTTCCTGTGCACTTCTTGACACTTTTTTCCAGCAGTTTTTCGAATCATATTAAAGCATCCTGGCTAACGCCAAAGAGGCTGTGGTCACCTACCATTTCCAAGAGGCGTGACCAAAAAACGTAAATAAAAATGCCTCTGCACACAATTTGAGAGACCTACAACCAATTGGAGAAATTATTTAGATGATGTATGCAGAATGGCGGAAAGTGTGTCGACAAATGTGCTTGTTGTGGTTTTCTAGGAGCGACTAATGTGGAACACTACAGCTAAATTGGAAAACAGCTTCTCCCCGGCGGCTGCCACGTTACATGTTGTATACAAAAGCTGCAACATGTTGCTCCTCTGTCGTCGTCGCTTTAAGTCCGCTTCTAGTATCATCATGGGATTGTGTTTGGTTCCCCCTTTTCTTTAGGAGGCTCTGATGTTGGCCAAAAGGGCATCCTTGCCAAATGTGACTAGACAGTGCCTTTGAAAGTTTTTGAAAATCACCCTAAATAGACATGGGTCTATTTAGATTGAACAGTCTTGAATTTTGTGCAAGAAAAAAGTTAAGTGTTATTTCCACGAATGTCTCCCTTGTTTGTTACCACACCACCTACTGTTTCATGCGCCCTGCATTGCTTGATGTACGCAGACTAGGCCTATGCAGGACAAACGTGGTCGTAATTATTTGCAGTGTTGTGGCCACTGTACACTGGTTGATTTGAAGTTCCATGCGGAACAATTAGCGAGTAACGTTAAGCAAGAGAGAGCCAGTCAAATTAGGTGATGCCTGGGAAATGCAAATTCAAGGTCTCTATAATGAGAAAAGACTGGCTTGATCTCAAATTGTTGGGATCTTGGGCACTTGGCCAAATGCAGAGTGGACCCATTCACTTCTTGAATTTGAAAAAAAAAGAGCCTGGAAAAGTCCTTGAAAGTCCTTGAATGTGATGTCAACCAAGGCATTGGAACCCTGAGAGTGAAATCAAATTGCTTGCAGACATGGCTGGGTTCACCGAAGTTAATATTAAACTCAATTCAAGTTAATATTAATTCAATTATGTGGTGCAGAGGTGCAGTGCTCATCTGACTCACATATGGCCCAGGCATAAATCATCAAGGGTGATGAAGTGTAAACAGGAATTTTCCTATTAAACAGAATTTTTAGGTTTTGGCCTTTTGGTCAGACAAAACAAGATTTAAAGCATCTGTAAATGTCTCATTTGGCGATTGTACCATTTTTTACACTATTGACTTAATGATTAACAGATTAATCAATAATGAAAAGAAACACAGTTAAAATAAAAGTCAATAATGGCTCTAACCATAATAAGCTTTTTAAAAAACAAAATGAAATTATTGTTTTTATCATCACGGCTTCCACATTTTATTGAGAGAATTAAATGTTTTGTCTTCCCTTGCTCGTTGTTTTCCCCCCAAATTGTTACTGTTTTTATTGGCACAGTATGTCATTTTTACAAACATACAGTTCAGCAACAGCTTCAAGGTACATGTTCTGTTCACAATGTAACTCACTACTTGATATTCACTGGTCACACTTAGCACAGCATTGTCTCCCAGTACAACTACATGACTATATATATACAGTATATGTCACTGACAATGTCTGAAAGCAGGACATTAAGCTTTTTGTGTGTGAAATTCCTCTTTTTATATGTGTGACATTGGTTATTAATTAAAATAAGATGACAAAAAATGTCTACACAGCAGTTGTGAGTAACACTATGGGCACAAGCCCTGAAGAAAACAACTGTAGACAGGATAAAATTGACCTACAGTTACAAATAAACTGGCTTGACTTTAAGTCTGAAATATTACCTGGTGGTAAATTAAAGGAGCAGACCATTTTGTGTCTGTTCTTTCCTCAGAAATAGTGTTGCAGTGTGTTTTCTCTTTGAGTTGGATTTAGTCTTTTGGCAACAGAATAATTTTTTGTCATAAATTGAGACCACATTATTTTCATAACTCCATCCTGATGGCCACGATAATTTGCTGATAGTGTTGTTTTTTGATACCAAAATGTCCAGCTTCTGATAAATCGTAGTGGCTCTGATGGTCTCCTGGCACTTCATTCATGACATCCAAATTTCTAAATCCACTGGTATATCTTTAATGGTTTGGGCCTTTAGCCTTTTAGCCTTTATGCTATGTTATGTGACCTCAGTAAGTCACACCCAAATGAATTATTCAGACTAAAGTGAGCAAGTTTTTAATGTGTAAATGAAGTATTTATTTTTTTTTTTTTAAGTTTGTCAACTTTTTTACTTTTTTCTAAACCACTTTTTGAGGGGAGCCTCATGGGGTCAAGTCCTTCCAAGTCAAGAGGCTCAAAGTCCAACTGAGGTCACACATCATCTGGTGTTAAAGCCAAAGTCAGACTGTGTCTGTTTTTGATTTTGACAAGTGGAGTCCAAAGTCATCATGATCATGACTCCATTCCGACTGGAGTCCATCTCATTTGACTTGTGTCCACACTGACAGCCAATGGCATTCTGTCTTTTGCTTCAGATCCTTTTTAAACCTTTTATCGCCTTTCACGTCTGAGCGCTCTAATAATTGCTGTTAAACAAACACGACTGACTACATGGGCCTGCCAGACCTGCATGTTGCCCTTCTTTCTCCCCACAGACGTCTTGAACAGTATCTCCACATATTTCCTCATGTAAATGTCAGTGTCCACATACCTCTGGCTCTTTCTTCCTGAATATAAAGCAAAATAATGATGATGTATTAGTCTACATATCCCTCTCAAGAGAGTTCAGCAAGATGGCGATTTCCTTTATTATGTCTCATGTCTGCTTCTGTTGTGGGGCAGTTGTAAAAATAGTCTCTGCTTCTTGAGGATGTATTAAAAAAAACACAGTGCAGTGGGGTTGCAAGCGGGCTGATTTATTTCCAGGGTAGGGTAAAATGTCATAAACGCCAGCCTTAGAAAAACAGGTTCAGGCTGCGCAATGTGGTTGGGTTTGTTATATACATTAGACCTGATTTGTGCTCCTGGACTGAGAGGAAAAGAAAGCTATGACCTCCTGTTGTAACCCGAGATTCTCTCTCAAATGATATCCAGACAGATAAGGTTTTCTTTTTAAAATGAATTGTTAAAAGGATTTATTTTCAGCCCTCAGTGTGGAATAAATTCTTGAGCAGCTTTCATAACAGACCACAAGGTTGGGAGCTGTTTGGGGTTTCGGGTCTCTCCCTTAGCTCTGCCATTGATAAAGCACACACACACACACACACTGGTTTCCATGACTTCAGAGGACATTGCATTATGCTTACATTCATTTCCTGGATACCTTAACCATAATTACTTGTGCCCTAACCCTAACCCTGACCCTAACCTTAACCTAAACTTAACCTCCACCTAACTTTAAAACATGCCTTCTCCTTAGAATGTAGTAATTTACATTATGGGGACTTGATTTTTGTCCCCATAAGGAAGAGAAGTCTCCAGAATGTGAAATTATAAACAGACTTAGGTCCCCACAAACATAAGGAATACCAGGTACATACACACACACACACACACACAGATCCTCTGTTTAGCTGGTGGCGACTCCCACCTCACGGCCTGCTCAGACCTGCAGGCGGTGATTGACAACCAGGCATCAGAGTAGTGATTAGAACTTTTTCATTCCTGCCGAGTTCCAGACAAGGGTTGACCCTTGACCTGTGGCTCCCCCTCTCACAGCTGTTTTTAGTGCCACAGAGCTCAAACTTTACAGCCAAAGCCAGTGAGGGAAGGCATCCTCCTGAACTTTCCAGTGTCCTTTCATCTAAATTGAGCAAGTAAAGGTCCAATGTGTAACATTAAGGGGAGTTTATTAGCAGAAATCATTTCAAAGTTTATAATCACTTAAAAATACAAGTAGTTTGGGTTTCATAGCGTAGGGCACTGATCATATCTTCCACATTCGTGTGTCCACAGTTGTCCACAATGGTCTGCCAGGGTGTCCTCTTCTTCCAGCTTCTCCTTTTAGGCACAGCAGTCTGCGAGGTTCTGAGTGACAACATTTTTTTTCATCCTCCCGTTTCCATGACGGTCCACACCATGTGTTACGGTTGCACATTCTCCCTGTAGCGCAACTCCTTCCAGTTCAGTTGATGTGCACTCTTGTTTTGTTCAAGATGTTTGAGAGGTTTTCTGGTAAAACAAAGACAAACAAAGTTTAGTATTAATGTAACTTTGGGCATGTACGCTCATGCAGAAATGCAAAGCGGCTATTTGCAGATGCAGAACATGGAAAGTATGACTTGGCCCTTAGAATAAGCTTTTTATAATTATGCACTTCAAGCTATGTTTCCTTCATGGTACGGTTCGGTTTGGTTTGGAATGGTAAAGCCCTGTGTCAGGCTTACGTTCCGACTGAGGACAGTACCTTTACTTGGTAGGTGGCGTGTGGGAATCAGCAAGATTCGTAGATTGTGCCGGTACACAACAAACAACAATGGAGCCCAGGTGCCAAAAAATGCCACAGTAGTGGCTGATTATTTTTGGTACTCTTCCTAATGGAAAACCAAAAAACGTACTGTACTGTACCAAACTGGACCGTTCCATCCAGCCATAGTTCCTGATGTAAATGGGAAAGGGAGGGATTCATTTATTGCATTGTACAGTCTCACAATTAGATGTCACTCAGTCTTACACACTGGACTTTTAACTACCAAAGAATGGGATCATCACAGTTGCTTTTATTCAATTTTTTTTTCTTTTTAGTTTTGGGATGAACCATGATGGGATCGGGAATTCCTGCGGTACCAAAGGTCACGAGACAGCCAAACTGATGGCCGCTCACATAACAGCCAACACCCACCCTTTCTCCTGGTCTGCCTGCAGCAAAGACTACATCACCAGCTTTCTCGAGTAAGTGGATGATGGTTGATCCCATTGGGGCTGTCTGAGTGTGTTTAGATTTGCCTCTCTCTCTCTCTCTCTCTCTCTCTCTCTCTCTCTCTCTCTCTCTCTCTCTCTGTGTGTGTGTGTGTGTGTGCGGTCCAGAAAAAGGTGCATGCCTGTTTTCTTGCAGCCGTCTCACTTCACAACCCACTGCCACTGGCAGGCTCTTGTGGTCTCTCTCTCTCTCTCTCTCTGTGTGTGTGTGTGTGTGTGCGGTCCAGAAAAAGGTGCATGCCTGTTTTCTTGCAGCCGTCTCACTTCACAACCCACTGCCACTGGCAGGCTCTTGTGGTGACCCACTAGCCTGCCTTGTATGCAAGTCGTTCCCCACTCATTCCCATCCGTTTCATCACGGAGACTCCTGCCAGACCTCCTTGTGGCTGTGCATGATAACTGGGTGCCTTCCTCCAATGCATCCCTGCACCACAAGGCGGGTGATGTTAGCGCTCGTGTGGTCCTTGGTGGTGTGTGTAGGTCAGTTGCCTTCAACCTCTTGACTTCAAAGTAAGAGGAAAACGAAAACTGAGAGCTCACAAACAAACAAAGAGGCATTTGGGGGATGTTTATGTAGATTGATTCCTGGTAGTCAGTCAGGGCTAAATGATGGTATAAAAAAAAGACAATTAAAAAGACCTGGGTTCGTGACCCAGTCCGACTGAGGGCCTTTATTTATGGAGTTTGCATGTTCTTCATGTGTGCATGAAGGAACTTATAGGTTACATATATATAAAATGAAAGAGTGTAGTGGAGTTTCCTGATCCAAGTGCCCAATATGTCGACTTTCGTCCACCTCTTGACTGAAGCAGGACACATGGCGGGTGACCACGTTCTCCTGGCTTCGCAGTGGCTTCTACCTTCTTTGACTATGAGTATGACACCATGAAAACAGGTTGGGCTGCAGCTGTTGTTGCCTGCTTGCTGCTTATATTTTCATTGTGATGCATGGTCACGGACTACAGCCTATGTAAACACGAAGATGCATAAATGCAAGAAGGCGTTTAGCAAGATTAGCAGCTTATGAAGTGTCTTGTGTTGGTTTTTACACCCGACAACAGAACTATCAGTTGAGATGGAGACGCCCCACCCTCCGCTCCGGAGCAGGAAGAGCTGCTGCTGAGCAGGATTCAATCAGATTTGCTAGTTACATAACAAACATGGACTTTTCAGATCCTCTTGGCAGAGCTCAGGTAAACAGTGATGCCTTGTGTTCACAGAAGTGGCTGAAGTGTTTGTTGTGATACTTTAGTGATGTATAGATGTGGGAAGGACATGGGGATACACCAAAGGGCGACAGAAATTTGATTTTCCAGTGAATGGGCCCTTTAAGAGAAATCCATTCTCAGGCTCTGTCATGCTTTCAGCAAGCTGGAAAGTCAAGTATAAAAGTACATTCTGCGAGAACTCAGTCACTGCTGGGAAATGGCTTCATTATTTAGGAATAACAATCAGAAAGTGGTCAGGATTGGTTCCTCATATGTGAAGCATGCTATTCTTCTTTAACTATCAGAGAATGAGGTCAAAGATTCCTCATCTTACAGCAGTGGCAGGGTGGATGTAACCTATTATGTAGAGTCGTGCTTACATAGCGAAACTATAGGACAGGACCAGGTTATATATAACATAAACATATAGGAAAAACATGCTCAGCGTTAAAGTTTTGCCGAAACAGGCCTTTTCTGCTGCACCAGGTGTCGTGTCCTGATTTCACTGTGCAGCGTTTTCATTCCCAGTTGATCCATATCACAGCATGCAATGCTCTTTTAGCAGTGTCTCAGCAGCTGGTGTTTCTGTTTACACTGCAGCCAAACAAAATTCACATTGTTTTAACACAGATGTCAGTCAAAAGTAACTGTAACCATAGTCTGACCTGCAAGCCCTGCAAGATTTAAAACTAATATGCTGGTGAAAATGCGGAGAGTAATCACTTTTTCAGCGCGGGAATGCCACTGGGTAATACAGGCACTTAACACCACTATATTTTCAAAAACACAGATAGAGTCGTATGGTGCTCAGTCAGCATCATGTGGCAGTGTTTGGAATCTAAAGGATATTTGTTTATATTTAAATGTTATGCACTAAAGTTGCATGTGTTGCGGACAGACACAAGAGTAGCAACTGAAATGCTCATTTAGTAAGAAAAAAAACTGTATGAGACAGTGTGGAAAAAAAAAATAATGAGGTGTGAAAACCTGAATGGAAACATGAAATTTTTGAAAAGAAAATCTTGAAATGTCACATTAAAAATGTTTAAGCTTGGGGGAAATGGAAAATAAAAGGTAAATGAGAATATGTGCAATCAAAAATGAGCAAATAAAGGATGACATTTATCACCATGTGGAATAAACATCAATCCACCTTCCTCAATTAATTGCACTGGAGGACAAGAAGCTAATATTATTATAGTACCAAAACATCACACATGTTCAGATTTTTCTTTGAAATTTATATTTAGGTCATCCAGGTGCATCCTCTTAGACTTATTGTATACTTAAATATGTTATAATGTAAAAGGTTTAGGCTGTACGGGAGTTTTAAACATGCATTTTAAACTTAATTAAACATGTGTCTGGCATATGATTTGTGTATGTGAAAAAACCCCACTGGTTTGTGGGAATAGGAACATGTAGAACACAACATTCCCTCTCTGTGTTGTCATTTATTCTCCTCTGGATTATAGAGACTAGGTAATCGCCCTGCAAAGACGAATTGGAGGGGGTTGCAAATATCTCAATTTTTAGTCACAGACCCACAAATAATGCACGCCGAGAAGCCCTTTGTGTATCCTCCCTACAGTTTTAGTTTGATGCCTCATCACTAAGTCTGAGAGCCCCTTGCAAACCCTGCGGTTAAGTGTTGGTTGGATGTGTTGCAAGTCTGCGGTGTGTCTTTCTTTGCGTGTGTGTGTGTGTGCATATGTTCATGTTGAGTAAGTCCCTCCAAGAAAGCGGATAATAGCGTCTGTGGCTGTCAGATGATGTTTCCGGCTGAAAGCTGTTAAAGCAGGGTTAGTGAGCAGCACTTGTGACAGAGATGACAGTATTGCACTATATGCCAGTTTCCAGCTGGAACACAAAGAAGCACTTCTCTGCTGTTCCACTGGGTTCCTGTCCATTTCTGGCTCAAGTGTCTGAGGATGACCGGGGCTACAAAAGAGACACAAAGCTGAATCACCCCTTGCTTAGCTCATTATACCTCCATTTGTATCACTCTGTTGCTCAAGCTTTGTCTTTTCATTTGGGGTTTTATTGCCTTTAGCTTTTATGTGTCTTACAAAAGGGTTCTGTCTGTAAACTCCAATTATCCTCCCTTTCTCTCCCTCAATCAGGGTTTTGGATGTCGTATGTGCCTCTTCTTGCCAAGTAAACAACTTTGGCTGCGGTGTTGGCCTAGATTCACCGTCTTGCTCGGGCAATATGTGCAGCTTTGTTTGGGTTTTTTAGGAATGGTTTATGAATGCACTCACAGTTCAGTCGCAGTTTAGTCTCTCAAGTCTGCATGCCAGTTTGCTGTAAATGTTAAAAGCCAAGTGGTTTGGGTCTATTAAATTTCCTGAGAGCACGAGCTCTATCGAAGTTCATATTAGATTTGTGCCTTATGATAACTGTTAGGTCAGTCCGATTTAATCACGTTGCTGTTTCACTGCTGGCTGAATGTAGTTGAGATGATGTTTAAACATGAATGACCTGTGTCAGAGTTCCACGGACGCTGATGTTCCCACATATTTAGGGATATTTCCACTCAGCATAATGAATTTGGCCAAATCTGCCAGACAGGAAGCCCTTGCGACAATGTCAAATAATGAGATGCTCTATGTTTAAATGTTGACTATTTTGTCTCTCTCCAAACCAATAAATAGTGAGACTCTCAGTGTATGGGGAGTCTCCGGGCCTCAGAGCCTCCCTCTGTGATGAGAGGGTCCTCTGAGGAACAAGAGCCAAGAAACAGGATTATTCCATTCACTCACTGAGATCAGTGGACAGTGAGAAGAAAGGAGACAAGTGAAAAGAAGGATGAGGTGAAAAGAGAAGGAGATAAAGTTTGCTCTTCTTGGTCTGGAATTTAAGTTCTACTCAAAATGCACTTTTTAAAAAAAGAAATAATGTTAGATTTTCTTTTGTTCTGTTAAGTTCTGTCCTTAAAAGTTACCGCCTAATGTGTCCTTAGTCAGGAGTCATCTCACGTAAGAAGCATGTCTTTAAAGCTTACAATTATATGGTTTTTGTACCATTTGTACCATTTTTGTGCCATTTAACATCACTTGTTTGTCTGAAATGAAAAGAAGATATAAGTCATAAGCGGTAATTCCATATTAAAAATGACAACAGATGATGCCTTTTCCAACTGCATGCTTCCCCCTGAATGTAGTGTTGCTATATTTTGTAGTTTGTTTAAGGGTGTCGGGTTATATGTATGAAAGTAGTATTTGCCGCATGTTAGAAAGAGCAAATGATCTGATCATAGCTAACATGATATTTGCGATTGTGGTTCTGCCAACTGGAGACCTTGCTGTAACACCCGAGGATTGTGGGTAGTGCCTTATTTCCCTTTGACACTGCAAGAAAAAAAAAGAAAAAGAAAAAAAAACGCACAGACTCAATAAAGTGAATGTTAAGTTATGTTTATGCCAGATAAGAACAGCTGTACTTAATGCTGTCCACTTGTCAACCAATTTCTCAAGACAGATGTTAATATCAGGTCTTTGAATACAGTTTTCTTAGTAAAACATAGCATAAACTGGGCAGGTTTATTACATTTCACACAAATATTGCAGTGTATGTCAGTTCATGCAAAATATTGTGCAAATGACATAACCAGAAAATGTGGAGACATTCGGGAAGAAGTATGAATGGCTAGATATTACTAAATGTAGGTAACCAGACCAATTTTTGGTGTTCTCTTAAACCTGTTTTACACCTGTCAATTTTGAACTCAGGTGAATCCATTAAAAAAAACAATAAAACGATAAAAACCATTCCCATTTACAGTCGTCGTTCTGCCCTATGTTTTTTCTCATTCCTGTGCATGAAATGTGACATCACAGTCACACTGGAAACAAAACAGGAGGAAGAAGAAAACAATGACACAATGGAGCTCAGTGACCATGTTACAGTGGTTACTATTTTCTATCTTTTATAGTACTTAGGTCTTTCGTTCAAACTCAATGGCGTATTCTTTTAAGTTGCTAATAAAATACATATCCTTTTAAGCCTCATTCAGATAAATAAAATAAAAATCGCTTTTTTTAAGTGACCTGGCCCAGGAGGCAGCCTAAAAACATGGCCACAAATTTCAACAATACAAATCAGACAGAAACAACTGTCACACACAACAAATAAGTCAAAGCACAGCATCCGACCAACAATACAGCAAAATGAGCAAAACCAATTGTGATACAGGTGCGGCTTCTAAAAAAGATCGGCCCAACTAATAAGAAGCAGTGACATCGACCAAGGGAGTTATCCTCTCCTCTCGATCCATCAAAATCGACTTAAACTTCCCAACAGAAATCAATTCAGACAATTTTAGATCACTCTGTACTTTATTATATGTCAGGGGAACAGCATATTTAAAAGTTGAAGATGGAGTTTAAAGATAAATTCTTAAAAGTCAACACTATCATGTTATACAAAGGTTCTCTAAAAACATATATATATCTAAACATAGTAGAATGAATGCACATTTTAACACTGGACTAGAAACGACGCTGGGATTTGCGCGGCTGCCTAAAATGAAGCAATAAAAATTTGCTTAACTTGCAGGGTCATTTCCACAGGAGTGAATTTCCACTGGTCAAAAATCCAAATAAACCTGGGATGTAAGTGATATTTGGACCTGTGGGAATGAATGGGGTGTTAGTTTCACTCCTCAAACTTCTCCTTTCATGTCTTCTGGACCAAAGTTTCACTCTGCTCAATCACCAAGCCTAGCTATTGTTGTCACCAGGCCCACTTTTCCTGCTGAGGGATGGAAAGGAGTCCCCCGCATGTTGCAGCTGCCACAGCTGGAACATAGCACTGCAGTATTGTAGTGTTGTAGTAAATAGTTGTAGTAATATTTCTGTCTTGTGTGAATCCTCTGACTCGGGGAGAAGAAGCAGAGGAGGCAGGAATGAAAAAAAAAACAACAAAAAAAAAACTAAACACATCTGTGTTTGTTTATCAGCACTTTGTCTTTTGTATTTTTTTTTGTCTCCTACATGAAAAAGGTTACAAGGTCAAAGGAGTACAGCAAGTCTGTATTCTTAGTCTGTGAGCAGAATGCTGGCTCTTAGAGAGAGAGAAGCATCCATACAGCGAAGCAAACAGTTAAAGTATCTGAACCCAAATAAACAGACATGCGGAGAAAAGACACAAGACTGATTTTTCTTTCTTTCTTTTTTTTTTTTTTTGCTGTGACTGTGTGTGTTAGTGTATGTGTCTTCTGAGAGTTCCCCTTGAGTGCACATATTTCTATCTGACAAAACAGACTAAACATAATCCGAGGCCTGGACATATGACCCGTGGCTCACTCCAGATTCTTCTCTTCCTCTCTTCTGCTCTGTCGTTTTATTGGCTCCATCATGGATCCAGTAGAACAAGTGACACAGTGAACAGTGGAGCTCATAACCATATAATCAGGGAAAGTTTTATGTTTTCTAAGACAGACAGGTCGGCCGACGGCCTGCCCCCTCCGCCTCCAGGAATATGTCTCCGCTTGTGATTCGGCACTCCTTTTTTGATTTGGAGGTGTTGATGTGTAATATCAACATTAATTACATGTCATTTTTGATCTCTGACAAGCTTCCTCCTACAGTGGTAGTTTAGTGGTAAAATTAAACAACACAAGCCAAGTTGTAAAAGAGACAGAGGGGAGGCGGTGGGGCGCTTTAATCGTGCAGAATGGCTCCTTTGTGCAAGAAACAATCCTATTGTAGGTTTGTTTTTTTGACAGCTCAGGTCGGGGGACGTGTCTGGACAATGAACCTCTGAAAAGAGACTTCCTGTACCCAACAGTGGCCCCAGGGCAGGTGTACGACGCAGACGAGCAGTGTCGCTTCCAGTACGGGGCCTCATCACGCCAGTGCAAGTATGGGGTAAGAAACCACGCCGCCACACAGCACCACGTCACTGCACAGCGCTCACATGTTCTCCTCTCACTGATCCAGAGAGTGAATTCTCTTTAACACTCTACTTAAACTGGTGCGGCTTATTACAGTGAAGATATCTCAAGGTTGATTTGTCGAAAGACCCACACTGAACTAGGCTTGACTTGGAAGCAAATGCAGAGCTGTCATCTTCAAATATCAAGATATTATACTCTATTTAATGTCCAACATTTAGGAGAATTTATTGGCAGAAGTTGAAAAGACGGCCCACTGGTTTGTCTGTATGTGTCATCACTTTTAATATGTAGTATTTCATGTTTGGTGATTATTGTTGTTGTTTACATTTGAATTCTGCCTCGGTTAACAGAAATTATGAAACATTATTTATATGCTCCATCCTTAAAAAGGCAGCTCTGTTAAGCAATACTGTCACACCTGAATGAGGGAGCATTTGTGGATATACAGGGCCAGAGTGGGGCAAGATGCATATATCAAACTCCCGAATTACTGTATTTACTTCTGAGACTCTCATAGGGCACTGTCTTATGATAAAATGAATCACTTTCTATGCGCAAAGTAGGAGGGTTACCTGGTGACACAAGGTCAAAACACTGCTGGAAAACACAGAGCTGCATATGGAGTGGATAGACTTTGATCAAATCAGCCAGAATGTGTGTTTTGCATCTTGGAATGGAGACTCACCTGATATTTTATATGTTGATGTTTTTTTTATGTAATTTTGTTTTTGTCCACTTCGAGGCCATAGTTCAATAGTTTGACACTCAGTACGCTCCATCTTCATCAGTGTGGTCGTTAAGGCTGTGCAGGATGGAGAAGTTAAAATCAGAGACTCAAAAGTGCATACCACATGGCTAGAATAGCCTGTCAAATTATTGTTAATGGCATTCTTTTTTCATCGAACCAACTTCATTTTCATCTGGACATGCTCTTCATGCAGGCACATCTGTTTTTTAAATGCAATATGACCCAGTAAGGCCTGTTATTGCTTTTTTTCCCCCTTTAAACTGCTTTCTAATTATTTATCACTCCAGACGGGTTTTACATTCAGTTTGACCTTAATATATACACTACATTACATTCACTTTTTAAATAAAGATCATAATAGCTTCTAATATTTTTCTACTGTTTAAAGCTCCTGTTTTAGGGGTGATTCCTACTTGGACCAGTTAGAGAAAGACTTAAAAGTCTTAGAGGCTCAAATGCAAATCATTTGGAACCTGGTTAAAATGTGTTGTTATTAATATTTGGTTGACAACACTGGCAGAGTTTACTCAGCATTATTCTGAACACAAACATTTTTTGTGATAATGTAATATACAGTAGCAGATGAGTTTACACTCTACCCATATGGCATGATGCAAAATACTGCAGAAGTATTACATTAGTGTGCAGGTTTATAGCTCGTACCAATAAATATAGATTGTCTTTGTTCCCTTTGCTATTCTAATCTAACCTATCATGAGTTATGACATCAGTAAAGGTATAAGGGGTTGCTCTAAATAAAAATTCATTTCATTATGGATCACTCTAGTCAGTTATTTACTTGATTAATTATTAACTGCTTGGTCCATTAAATGTCAGAAAATGGTAAAAGAGGTTTTCCTCAACCAAACTGAGTAGTGATGTCCAGAAACCAAAGCTATTCAGTTTACTCTCATAGAGATGCAAAGAAACAAGTAAATACTCCCATTAATCAAAATAGTTGGCCATGATTTCTAATTGGTAAATGGCTGCGCCCCTTAGGACATAGGGTTTGAAAGCAATGATTGGTTAGTTTAAAAACTGTTTTAGTTGGATTGACTTGTCTCTTACATGCGTGTGATGTTCACTCCCCTGTGGGTTATAAGGAAATAATAACAGTTTATGTTTCTGTGTAGAGATCAAAGAGAGGTAAAACGTGACGAGGATAAGTGTTTCATTGCTGTTTGACAGTTAGAGCTGATTTAGAGGTGTCTTTGCACACACACTGCCTTATTTTCCTTTACACTTCTTTATTATATTATTATTATCATTATTTTTAACCTGTAATTATAATGATTCACCCTCTTGCCCAAATAATGAGAGAGGCTTATAGTACATAAAGTGACACAGGCAGTGACACATGAGCAGCAACCTAATGGTAAAGAATCCACAAAGATTTGATAAACAATAATGTGACGTTGTTTTGTGTTGCATAAATGTTTGGGCACGGTAGGGAAACAAAGGAAAAAAGGGGGGACGGGGGGGGGGGGACGGAGATTAGACTGAGATCACATGGTTATTTCATGTCATTGAAAGAAATGTCTGACAGCAGATTATAACAGGCCTCAAATCAAGCCCTGTTATTTTGGCTCCCAAGCTCATAATTGTGGTTTCAGATCAGCATGAAAGACACATTTATGAGATTTATGAGCAGACTGGGTTCCAGCAGTGATTCAACGGGGCGCGATCGGAGGTTTTCATCTGACAATCAGATCTATTTTATACAGCCGTCTGCGAAAGAGATGCCCTCTGCAGCCGCATGCGGGACAGACATGACCAGAGACGTCGACAAACGGTCCACAGAAACGAAGAGTCCGATCACTGTCGCTAACACTCAACCATTACCTATTGAACTTTTCCACACGAAGATGTGTATTTGGTCTGTTTTCTAATAGTCTGTGCTACAAAACATAGAGGGGAACCGTAATGGGAAAGGCAGAGAGCTTACACCATAATAAATCAAGTTTTATCTATAATCTATCTATAAATATGTCACAATGTAGTTTTAGTATTTCTCATGTAGAGCAACCATTGCTTAGACGGGAAGATAACACAGTGATTTGTAAGTGTTTAAAAACAACAACAACCAAAAATTCTGGACATTGCTTTACATGATGTTAATTCATCTTCGGGACAGAGAGGAAAATTTACCACCACTGTGACCTGTTCAGCAAGTTTATAAACAGCAATGCAGAGATTATTATTATAGTGGGTTATAAATAAAATAAAAAAAATTGTATACAGACTTGTCAGGAATGCCATTCAGTTTGACAAAAGCCTTTTTAGTCCTAAGAGGATAATTTCTAAGTGGTAACGGTAGCTCAGTGGTAGAGTGAGTCGTCTTTCAACTCGAAAGTTGTGGGTTTAATTCCTGGCTCTGCTAGTGAATGGGTATACAGTGAAGGTTGCTGCACATAGACATGTTGTGTGAACAGATGAATGGCAAAAACAGCAGCATAAAGCAGCCTTGAGTGGTCCTGAGGAAAGCACCACATAAATACAGACTATTTAAGGAGACAATAATTCAGTGGCTAAAAGGGGCACAGGTGGAACACAAGACACAGGTGAAGCTAATCATGTAATCAGGTGAAGCTTACAGGGAGGAGAGGAAATTGACAAGATAGCTCTGGAAGAAACGGTGCAAAATAAGGCCGGAAGAAAAGCAAGACAAGATACACAAGGAGAGAAACAAATAAATCAAGTAAGTTAACAGAAACACAGCACCAAACAAGACCCACGAGTCCAAAATCCACAAGGAAACTTAACGAACCTGAAATATTTCAGTGAAATGTTGGCTGATGAATTTGTGTAAAATTTGGTACAAACATTCATACAAAATTCTTAGGTTATAATTGTTATAATGTTGATGCTCTGACTTTTCATTTGGCACCATTCTTTTTGAACTAATTATCAGCAAAACTAGCCATCCTTAATAGCCTCATCTCCAGGCTTGTAAATGTTCTAAACATGATAACCACAGAGAAAAGCATTCAATATTATTATATACAGTAGATGAAGACATTTCTACATATAGCCTAATTGTAACATTACACAAAGAAATTGTGACAGGCTGTTTCTTTTTTTCAACCTGTGGTTTTTACAGTTAGCATAAATTAGCATCACAGAAACAGATGTTTTACATAGGCTACAGTGCTACATTGCAATGTTTTAGTCCCTAAAATAAGGTGATGGTGCTTTAAAAAGACATTTTTATACATCATATACATTTTAGTGAACAGCAAAAACCTAAATCAATCCATACCGATGATGATGGTGAGATTAGGACTCAATTAGATTAGGCTTAGAGCAAACATGTGGCAGAATTTTGGACCATTTACAGTTAATACATCAATATGTACATTTGTTACACATAGATATATACTGTATGTTTAATAATTAAACCGCTATTCAATTGAACTTGCAAAAAAACTGTTTTGTATTTAGTAAAATTTATGCGTAGCAATATAACAGCTCCGAGTATGGCCCATGATGCCTTCAGGGACTCTTTAAATCCAGACTTTAAAGGCCCTTGAACCACAGGAGCATCACCATCTTTGAATCACAGTGTGTCAAAGGTGGGAAGAGCAACACAGACATCAAGAGAAGTAATTAGTGTAATTTACTGCAGTAATTAGTTTTTAGCGACTGTACTTTCCGCTTCCTTGTTTGACTATCAGCGTTCAGGCTGTGTTTAAACCCCAGCAACACTTGGAGCTGAAGGTATGAAAAATAAACAAGCTTTGATGGCTATATTAGACTGACTGCCCCTGGCCTTTTTATTGCTGGCTTGTTCTTGCTTAGCATAAATCAATCAGGCTCTCATCCATGTTGGTTAAGGCCCCGGCCACTGACCTTTTAGCAGGGCCCAGATAGTGAATGGAGCAGCGGATTGGGTTATTAAAACCAGCTGGCAATAGGGAGTCATTACAAAGAGAGAGTGGCAGTTTGCTGCTTTATTTAATCTGGATAAGCCCAGGGAGCTGCAGGGCCGTGGCCTATTTACTGACCCACAGGTCAGAATCCATGCATGGGATCATAACTCTCTTTCATGGACCAGCTCTTCTGCTGCACACAATTGTCCTGTAAAAGCCCTTGAAGTGGAGCCACCAGCCAACCAGGTTTAATGGGAAATCTAATGCAAGGTTGTGTAGAGCTTCTCTTGTAACATGTGTTCATTTTGAGGTTTTATTTATTTGGGGACAACTTAGTGCTGTCTTCCTACTATCTCTCTCTCTCTCTGCCTCTCTCTCTCTCTCTCTCTCTCTCTCTCTCTCTCACACACACACACACACACACACACACACACACACACACATAATCTCCGGTCCTTTAGTGATCTAAATGGATTCTCCTGATGTCCTAGACTGGGGAGTGAGCAGGGAAGGCAGAGATATGATGTTTATTCAAACCACTCAGTAAAACTTAAGATATTGGTTTGGCCTAAAAATCATCTTTATCTCAAACTTGGGAGGCCTATTGCTCACTCTTGATTTCCCCTAAGAAGGAGAAATGTGATTTCTTGAACTGATGTCACGGTCTCGTGTGGGCCTAAGGTGAACGTGAGCAAATGTTAGTCATGGTGTTGATCCAGCTGACTCTTCATTTCTCATAAGAGAACATTAAGAGCACACAGTGACCTTTGGCATATTGCTCAAGATGCACAATGATCCAAAGCATATGGGCTTTTAAACCTTGATGCCTTTCAGGGCTTTTAAACCTTGATGCATTTCAGCCTTAAACCTCAACCTTATCAACTCCTCTCTTCCTCTGATTTGATCTACAGTTGTGCAGATGAATTTCCATATTGTTTGCAGTGTTTTTTTATTGCCATTAAATTGGAGAAAAACACCAAATGTAAAATGATACTCAAGGCTATTGATAATTCACTCTTACCATGATTCAGCAATCAACCCACCAGTCTGCGGAATTGTTTTATTCTGATCAACTTGCTTTTTGCCTTCTTTCCTAGGAAGTGTGTAGAGAGCTCTGGTGCCTCAGCAAAAGCAACCGCTGTGTAACGAACAGTATCCCAGCTGCAGAGGGGACTCTGTGCCAGACTGGCAGCATTGAGAAAGGGGTAAGTCATCAACAGTTTGCCTCACTTAAATTAAAATAATAAATAGACAAAGAAAAAAAAAGCTTACTCTAATTCTCAAGATTTTTCCCAATAAGTCATCCTTGTGTTTTGCTATTAGCGGACAATTGGCTAGATGTGAAATCAATAATCAATAGAGAATAATCCGTCATCAAACATTAAAAAAAAACAATTATCAAAATTATATATTCAAGGAAACATAGCTGTCTTGGTTCCACTTGTTTCATTTCATTGATTGAAGAGCAAATATGTTCACACAAAACAATCAGCTAAAACAATCACCTCAATCTAAACTGACCTTTAATAGATACAAGTGGTAAATTATTTAGTTAACATTAGTAATCTATAGATTAATTAACCGTGAAATTATTGGTTAGTTACCAGATCTTGTTAAACCAGAGGATAAGGGATATGGTTAATAAATTAAAAGAGAGGAGGCTGAGCTGAAGATGCTGAGATTTTTGTTGGGAGTGACCAGAATGGACAGGATTAGAAATTCGCATATTCGAGGGGCAGCTCAGGTTGAATGGTTTGGAAATAAAGTAAGAGAATCAGGGTTGAGATGGTTTGGTCACATGCAAAGTGATTACATTGGACAAAGGATATTGGAGGAAGAAGAGGAAGACCACAGAGAAGGTTTATGGATGTTGTGAAGGACATGAGAAGCTGAAAGAAGAAGAAAATGGTAGACTTACTCTTTAAGCACTGGTAATAGCATGGTTATGGTCTGGTAACTAACTGGGAAGTGAAATGAGTAGATCAATAATCTTTTTTGTGTGCAGCGTCTGTAGTAACTTACTGCCTCAGCTTTCATCTGTTCCACCCTGGAATGGAATAGCATTCTGTGACTGTACACTCATGCAGTGCATGCAACACGTACACACACAAGCAGGCCAGTCATTAGGTCATCGGCCTGCTGTTGGTGCCAGCCAGGTTAGGGGAGACAGTTTTAACACGGATTATGGCAGCCATTGTCACTGGATGGTCTGAGGTCTAAAAGGAAAGAATGGGCGAGTGTCACGAGCTGTCACCCGTGATTACCATTAGCTCAGTGGAGCCTTTGAGGACCGAGGCCCATGGACAGAGTCCTGGCCAACACAGGGGCCCCCAGGTTGAGCCTGGGGGGCTTTAGGACAGCTTTTGGAGCAGCTTTAGGAGAGCCAGTGGCAAACCCTGTCTGCCACTGCTGGGTGCAGCTTCAAAGGAATATGGATGTCAGCCATTTCTCACCCAGCATGTAATGGAGAGAGGCCCTTCCAACAGGAGCAGGGAATAGAGTGAGGCAGTGAATGGAGAAGGGAGCAGTGGGAGATTTAAGAGAGTGGCAGAAACTGACCAATGGGGAGATGTTTTCAGTGGTTTCATATGGACTTTACCATCTGTGTCCTGATCTCCCTCTTCTTTTCCCGAGCCCCTCATGTCCTCTCTCCTCACAGCTAATCTTGTTTAGATGGCATCCTAGGATGTGAATGAGTAAGTAGTAAAGAGGACACTGGCCCTATGTGGCCCTCACCTTGATTGCCTCGGTCTCTCTGAGTTCATAACCCACTGACACAGTTGGAGAGACAATGGACTGTCCTGTCCCTCATCCCCTCTGGATCTCAGGATAGCTTAGCACAAGGCTTTAAAAGCATTAACACACTAGACAGGGCTTTCCTTCCCTCATCTGTAGTATTTCTGAAAGCCAATACACTGACAAGAGAAAACAAGACAATAAAAACATGATGCATCAGTATGAAAAGCAGGTAATTAAGCTTTGGTGTCATAAGTGTCTTAAGAAAAATGCACAAGTCAAATAAATATACTTTAGGATTTCTATAAATTATTTATTTTCACTTGAGCAGAGGTAGTAACACAGGACAGAAATTGTCCACTGCAAGTAATGATGACCTCCATACTCCTGCCTACTGTCCCTTCAATAGTTGATTTTTTAAACACCAGGAAATAGATAAAATAGTTTATATATTCAAGCAAATCAAATTTAATATTCAAATAAATCCTCTTCAGTGTGTTAGTGTTGGTTGAACTTTTGGCAGAACACTTATTTGTAGTTTTTATGCCAAGGACATGTTGACCTACCTACCTGACAACAGTCAAACATGTAGGAGAGTCATGTCAATGAACTGACTCAGAAGTGTCTTTAAATTTTACATAATGAATTCACATTTACCTTTTAAAAACATATTGTGATGAGACAGATGTGGAATTTATATCAACATTCTAATTTCCCTCTTAGAAAGAAAGCAAATAAACATATTTCCTGCTGTAACAATGTCTTTGAATTGAGTCACATAAAGTGTAAAACAATGAAGGACACAGCAACAGGGAAACCAGGACAGCAATCACAAACTGTAAAATGATAGGTAGGAGAGAAGTAATAATAGGACTCATGCAAAAATGTATTTATAGTTTAGGTAATAGTGTAATCATAAATTACTCTTTGATATAATGGGGAGAGAGAATGTGTTACTGACGGAAAACAGTCAGATTTTGTGTAGTCTATGTTTCCCTGTATAAAGATGAATTTATAGTGGGTTTATAACTATGGAAAGATACATTTAAGTATTCAATATTATTAGTAATTATGGTTTTGTGAGTCTTGCTTTAACTAAAGACTATTAAACAATCCTTAATGTGTCTTAGTGTTTTTGTTATAAACAATAACATCCAATAATAACCAAACTCTGTCCCTCTGTGTCTGTGTTTCTGCTCCTGCGCGGTCAGTGGTGCTACCAGGGCGAGTGTGTAGCGTTCGGTACCTGGCCTCAGAGTGTGGATGGAGGATGGGGGCCCTGGTCCTTGTGGGGGGAGTGCAGCAGGACCTGTGGGGGCGGTGTATCCTCCTCCATGAGGCACTGTGACAGCCCAGCGTAAGTAGGCAAAGTAAGCCACAGCAACCTGAACACACACATCTAGGTCCTGCCCACAGGTTTGTGTTTGTGCGTCTGTGCTCATGTGTGTGTTGTGTGGCTGTGTGTTGTACGTGAGTGGGAGGAGAACCACTAGTGTAGATAATTCAATTTGTCTCTGAACCATATTTGCAAGAAAAGCCCATTTTAATGTGGTTTTGTTGACATTGTAAGTGAAAAGTTTCAGAAAGCTATGAGTTCACAGTTTTGACATTCTTAAAAATGGCAGAGTCCACTTAAGGTCATTTTTGGTGGCTGGTAAGGAAATACTGTATATTTTAATGCTGTGGTTAGAAATTAAGTTAAGTGGTCTAAGAAAACGTTTGAGGAAAATGAGGAAGATGAGAGGAAAATGAGGCTTCCTCTGGCATCCATGTTCTTGTTGCTTAGCAATAGTATTTTAAGTGCATTTGCCAAAACTTCTCATGTTTAAAGCATGAGTTCAGAGTCCCATTTGAAGGTACCAAGTGAGGCATCCTGCACGCAAAACAGAGGAACCTAAACAAAACTGATCTATAACCAACTGGGCTGAGACAAACAAACAAATGGAAAATAATGTTAGAAAATATGAAGTGAAACTTTACAGACATACAGTGCTGTGATGTCACACATAGGCTTTAAAATAAACGATTTAAAGCATGATTTCCATGGATCTTTCTTCCATGCTGAAAAACTAATATTTAAATAAAGTGGCACCCCACACTATCCATTTGATTAAAAAGTATAGTGTGTAAGATTTACCAACATTTATTGGTTTGTTTTTTTACGTTGCATGTTGCAGCTGAATATGATTGGCACTGCAAGGTTCAAGTCTCTTGTCCTCATGCAGATGGAGTCAGTGATCATATGTGAGCATATGTAATCACTTAGGACGCAGCTCACTCTCCACTGCTGAGTTGTTTTCTTCTAAGGCCTCCCATGTGTTCTCACCAGACAAATCATTGTTCTGTGCAAGGCTGTCTGGCAGCTAGACGTCTGGGATCTTCATATCCATCTTCAGTGTTTGCATTCCTTTGCTTTGGAAGCTAGGTATTACGTCAAACACATCATAGGAAGACATGAGAGCGAGAGCCAGGGTGAACCAGAGGGAACCTGGATTACAAGACGGAGGGGAAGAAGGAAAGATGGGGAAGAGGAGAAGGCATGGGCATAATGGAGAACTGTGACAAGTGATCACTGGTGCTCAGGCATTAGTGCAAAGTGAAGGGAGAGAAAAGAGAGTCATAGCAGCCTTTAACTCATTCATTACAGAGATTGTCTCCAAGTTGTTTGCAGTGAAGTTGAAGAGGGAAGCCGATGAAGGCAAGCGATGATAAGAGCAGGAAAAGAAAACCATTAAGCAATGTAGTGATGAGAAGTGAGGAGGGGATTAAGGAAAAGGAGTGAGTGGGGAATCGTTCTGAGGTTACACACTCCCAAATCTAAATGTCATGTCACACTTAAAAGCTCTTAGGACGGCTTGGATTTCATGAATGAATCACTGGCACAAATGCTCAGCATCGCAGTAAATGCAGACAGACGTCTGGCTGAGATTTTTTTCTCTTTTTTGAAGCTTATTTTATACACTCAGATTATGTCTTTGAAGATTTTGAGATTTGTGCAGTTTAATGTGATCTGTTGAAGATGTAGCTACACTTTTAAATTCCATGCTCATTCAATTCTCCTCTTTCTCTCAGTCCGTCTGGGGGAGGAAAGTACTGTCTTGGAGAGAGGAAGCGCTACAGATCCTGTAACATTGACGTGAGTGTCTTAATTTCTTTGTTTTAATCTGTCTGCTCATTATGTAGATGAAGGTGTGCAGCTCCTAGGGTCTAATATCCACTGGAAATGCTATATGTGTCAGAATAAGAATTATTGTTGTAGTTTCATTACAACAAAACAGTAAACAAACTTTCACACATAGGCAAAAGTGTACGTGGTGAGTAGGAACAGGAAATGGCTCAGAGGGCACACAGACCATGGTAGGCGAAAGAAAAGGAAACGTTCACAGAGAAGTGGTAGAGTCAAAGCTTATTCATGAATGAAACAAGGAACAAGGTTTTTTCAGAGGAATTTAACTTCATTAAAACCATAGTAGGTGTAGTGGTTAGCACTGTTACCTGACAACAAAAAGAGACATGTTTGTGACGCGGTCTGACTGAAGGCCTGTAAAAGGACACTCTAAATTAACAGTAACAGTGAATGTGAGTCAGGTCAGTCAAATCAATTTTCTCTATCCTTAGACCCTCACATCGAGTGAGTGTGAATGGTTGTTTGTCTCTGTATGTTGGCTCTGTGATTGCCCGGCGACCTGTCCAGGTTGTGACCCCGCATTTCACCAAAAATCATCTGGGATTGGCTCAAGTTTCCCACAACCTTCATGTGGAGGATAAAGCAGTAGATGATGAATGAATAAAATCCTAATCCCTGAAAATGCAACTGTTGTACATACTTTGTCAGGGGATGAATGCTGATCATACAGCAGTGCCATTTCCCAAGAAAAAGTGCTGTTGCAAATCTTTGAGCTCAGAGCATGATGTTGAAACAGGTGAAACAGGCACATAGTGACAAAGCAAAGCAAACAATAACACATTTTCCACTTTTTTTTTGATTATTGATAAGGAACATGAAGTTTTTTCATTTAGTTAGAAATTTTGAAACTTGGTCTATTTTATTACATTTTGTAATGAAGTTTGATACCCATGATCCATGGGGTATGAGAACTAGCACAGGGGCTACAGCTAAAGATTATTTTCACTCACTCACTCACTCACTCACTCACTCACTCACTCACTCACTCACTCACTCACTCACTCACTCACTCACTCACTCACTCACTCACTCACCCACCCGTCTTCTACTGCTTTATCCTCCTCCTCCACATGAAGGTCCAGGGCCACTGGTGCCAATCTGAGCTGACATCACACTGGACAGTCTGCTAGTCCATCGCAGATTATTTTCTCAATTTATAGATTAATTATAGGTTTCATAAACTGTCAAACTGAAAAAAAATAAACAAACATGGGATTAAGACTCAGCAAAACTATTTTGGAGTGATCCTGTCTACTACAGCTTTTAAGCTAGATTTAAAGTAGTTCTTGTATTAGAGTACTCACAGCTGAGACACTTTAAATCTATATTTTAATTTACAGTACCACCTGATCTAAAATTGATTTCTATACAGGAAAATATATACTTATAGCACACACTTTTTCTGAAACAGATGCCTTTGTAGAAATGATTTGTGTGGCTCAAGTGTCATCTTGATGAATGCTCCTCCCTGGTTTGCATTGAGACTGAGGTAGTGAGTGTTGAGGCATTCTGACCTGGGATAGATTTGGCCTGTCTCGGCATGACTGCTGAACCTCTTCACTGCTGCCTCACGTTTCTACTGCAGAACATGTTATCTCAGACAGCTTTCTGAGAAGCAGAGACCAGTTCATGCAGCATCTCGCCACTCCTTCAAGCTGTCAGACATGCCCTCTTCATAGAAAGCAGGATAGATAATGATAGAAGAGTGAAGAGTACAAGGTTGTGGTATCATCCTCCACCTGGTGACTTTGGGTTCACTCACCTCTTTGACACTTTAAAACTCATATTTTTTGTGACATTTCACTTAAGTTGATGGTGATGACAGTTTCACAGTGTGTTCCATGGAAAGCAAAAAAAGCAAAAAAAGAAGACCTCTTTTATTTATTTATTTTAATTTTTTTTAGATCTGAAGCAATGATTTAAACAAATATTTAACGTGGCTGCAAGATGAGATCTCTGTTCAACTATTTCTAGGTGACCTTTTTTTCAGAAGGTGAAAATTGAAATAGTTAGGATCCTTGTGAACATTTAACCGCAAGTCTTAAAAATAACAGCTGAGAAGCAAGCTCTGGGTGTTTTCTTTGGAAAACAAACAACAGCTCCAACTGACAGATTTCATCACACTGACCACACCTTGTCCAGGAAAGTGTGTGAGTAAGTGAGAGAGAGAGAGAGATAAAGAAAGAGAGAGAGCAATATGTATGTAAGTTCATGTGTAAGTCAAGTTTTACTGATGAAGCACTTTTTAAACTATGATGCTGCACAGTACATAAAAAACAATAAAAAAAATAAATACAGCTATTCACAAAGGTCACATTAGACAAAACATGGACCAGGATGGCTAAAAGATTGTCTGATTAACAGATGGATGAGCAGTAATCTTAGTGAAGAGAGGAAGAAAATGTGAATTAACAGATGACTAGGTCTCTGTGGTGAAGTGTAGGTTTGCTTTTGAGCAAGTGCTTTCAAGCTGCAGTGCAGTTTTTGTTGTTGTTGATGTAATTATTCAAGTTATTGGTCTTTGCACATTTTAGGTCACTTATGTAGAATAAACATGAAACGTTCTCTGGTTTCAGTTTTTGCTACTTTTCTGTGGATACTGAGTTATAATAACGGGTTAATTAAAAATGAAAATAACTTACTTGCAGCTCATACAATGTGATCTTTCTCTTCTTCCCTAAGGCACATGTTAGCACATGTAAATATCATTTGGCTCTGTGCTGTCAATTCAACACATTTTTCTAATAATATTATTTTGTCTTTTCTGACTCACTCTGCATGTTTGATGTGCATGTTAAAGCTGCCATATTGGCAAAACACTTGAGTGGTAGTGAAAGTGGCTCAGCCTCCAGTGTGGAACACTTTCAGCATGTAAATTACAGCTTTGACCCAAAAGCTTTTATTTGTCCTAGGGGAGAGTGTTTTGGGGTTTCTGAGGACCTTTTCACACCAATAAAATGCTTCTTTCCACCCTTTTTTTTTTACACCATCTTACTGGAGCAACATCCACAGAGTGCTGTCCTGTTCCAGATAAATCAGTCCAGAATCTGAGCCAGAACCAGGTCGGCACCAGCCTGTGTTGCAGTGCTGGGCTTTTCTACCTCCTCTGACTGAGTTTATGTTTCTAATTACCCTGCCAAAGACGTGCTTCATTATCCATCATAAATCCACTCAAGAAAACAAAGCAATCACTCTAAATGCAAAACACACTGTTCTCAATTAGGAATACCCAGGAAGAAGTCTGCTTTAGCATCTAAAAATCCAAAGTGACATCTTGTGACATCTTTTATGCATTTGTTAATAACAGCGATTTTCATGCAAATACAAACTTTCCAGCATAAAGAAAAAGTCCAAGCAGCTAACTCACTTACTCAAATTGTAACAGCATGTTAGGCTTTATGTAAAGATTTTAAAGGGCACATATTGTTAGTATACATTTTTTTCTGAAAGTTAATAAGTACACAATGTTTTCCATTTGTTTGAAGCATTCATTGAATTGCATTCATTTTATATATGATAATAGAATAAATTGGCAGATTTCTTTAAACCGTTTTGATTTGTGTAATCCATCACATTCAGCTTCCACTTCTGCATTCCTCTTACTCTGAAACATTACTGTGTGATTAATGTTCACTGTGATAGAACAAACAACATAGACTTTCACTTTGGAAATGGCAATAAAAGCAAAGGATAGTGCCTCCAGGCAGTTTCCAGAAAGAAAACATAATAATAATGAGCTTTTGTGTGATTATCCAGTTATGGTTAAAAGACAATGGGTGAATAAAATATAAAAAGACTAATCTAATATATTACAGTAGATGTGTTTTTCATTTAATCAGCTCTGTGAGGTATAAATCGTTTCTCAGTGTGAGTAAAAAATAGTTTAATAAAAAAAGTATTTGGACTGTAGTTTTTTTTTCTAAAAGTTAGCTTGGAGACACAAATGTACCATGATATGCAAAATGGAGTTCAGTGTGTCTCACTCGTGTTTACTCTTTTGCATTTTGTAGGCCTGCCCTGCAGGTTCCCGTGACTTTCGAGATAAGCAGTGCGCTGATTTTGACAACATGCCTTTCCGTGGGAAGTACTACAACTGGAAGCCTTACACTGGTGGTGAGTTCATGTCAGCAGTATGTAAATTCTTTGCTAACTTTCTGTGTAGAGTTTACATTGACACTTCAAACCATTTAAATTTGAAGCATTCCCTAGTTAGTAGAGACTTCAGTAAGCTTAATGTGAATAGTCTGTATTTATATAGCACTTTTCTAGAGTTGATGACCACTCAAAGCACTTTATAAGTCTCTTTTTGTGTAATATTCAACTGTTGCTTCTGTGTTGCCAATCACAGTAAATCCATGGGTTGGTGAGTTGATTTAAGTTAACCCAACATTTATCCTTCACACTGTGCATAGGTTAGGTTCACTCTGTCTGCCAAAAAAATCCCAGAATCGAGGAGTACAGCCTTGTCCGAGTGCTTAGTTTGAACAGTATAGTATTTGAGTTAAACAAATGGATGTGATTTGATTGGTGATTGCCTGTGCTGGAATATTTGCATAACGTGTTTTGGAAAGTTGGAACATTTCTCAACTTTTGCTGCTGCAACATGAGCAAAGCAAAGTGATGGCCCCACAATGCAGTTTGGCAACACTTGATGCAGCTCCTTTTAAAGTGAAGAAACACTTAAGTCGATGCCTCAGGCATGTACGTATGAGTCCCTGATGAATTAACTACATACTCCTGCAACTTGCTCCAACATCATGATGTGTAATTCTTCTCTTAATAAGTGTTTGCGTTCCAAGTATAAACTTCTGAGGAACAGGCTTCAGAATATTTCATACATTCAGAGTTGAATAACACTGTCATCCATTTTGTCCTTAAAAAGGTAATGCATTCCCTGTGCACTGTGTTGTGTTGTGATCTGCCACTTTTTCAGCCAGCCTGAAAGATTTTACATTTTGGACAGATATACTGACACATCTTAAGTCAAGCATCTCCCAGAGCAACAGGCCTGAGCTCATTCTTTGTTCTATTCTGGATCAGCACCAATCTGGCCGAGCCAAAGTGGGTGGAAATACAGTTGTACTATCACAGCTATTGGCAGCAGTTTAGGAGTACAGGCCTTGTGTCACTTTCCCCCTACATTCTCCCATTGATGTGTGTAGATAATGGAAAGTATCCACTCAGCTAAAAAGACAAACAGCTCAAAGAAAAAGCGATAAGAGTGTGAAAAATGTAAACACATCTTTTACTTCCCTTCAGAGATGAAAGAGCTTAAGTTGCTCTACTTTTTATCACAAGGGTCTGTTTTGTTAAATCCATCACCTACTGACTTGCAACACTCTCTTAGCTGGGAGTTGTCATTTAAAAACACTGTTATAGTTGTTGTCAGCTGGTGCTGTCTCTGATGGTGTCAGCGTTGTAGTGACATCACTCTGCCGTGTTTCGTCTACATGAATATTATCTTTAACAAGCAGAGAGGAGATCCAGGAGCTGACTGCAATCCTGGGATAACACTTGTGTTTGATGGTCTTTACGGTCTTATAAGGATCCTGCCATGCTGTCTGTTTTATGTCCTCACTGATGATAACTGCGACTTTGTCTGTTCTGTGCATCCAGGTGGTGTGAAGCCCTGTGCACTCAACTGCCTGGCTGAGGGCTACAACTTCTACACTGAGCGTGCTCCTGCAGTCATCGATGGCACCAGGTGTCTGGCTGACTCACTGAACATTTGCATCAATGGAGAATGTAAGGTAAGACCCGAAGATTTAAAAAGCTTTAAAAAGATTCTGCACTATTTTTTTTAAATAAAAATAATCAACCCTAATGTAGGAAAGAGAAAAGAGAGAAAAAGTATATTGCAAAGATATAATTAAGTTGCATAATAGTTATGAAAAGTTAGTCTCTTGGTAATATTTTTAAAAAGGGTCCCAGGCATTGTAAAAAAAAAAAAAAAAAAAAAAAAAAAAAAAATTTATTTCTCTTAAAAAAAAAAAAAAAGATTTATTTCTCTTTACATAAAACATCCCACATCCATTGACTGTAAGATGGAAGAAAGGCCAAATTCCAATGCAGCAAGAAGTCATCAAGCTGGGAGAGTTTTAAGAGCAATAGTCTGGCTTTGCAGAGGTGCAAGAACACCAGTATTAAAATTGTCTGAAAAGCCTTTGAAAATGTGTCCCCAAAAAATGATAAAGCCCAGAGCAAAAACCAAAGCCAGAGAAAGAGATGGCTGGTTCAAATTTACATCAAGGACATATTGGGTCACAATCAGGAAAGATTTTGCTCTGTCTCACACTAGACCAGTGGGTCTGTGTACAGGTTTAAAGAGGATGGTGCAGGGCCTGGAGTTGATGGAAGAGGAATGAATTCTGCTTAAGATTATGTCCCAAGTCTTTCTCCCAGGGAGACTTTAAAGGCTCATAGAGGGAATCTGCTTTGTGTTAATAATAATATGGAATTATCTGAAATTACTGCCTTTAGTCATAGTGTACAGATTTAGAATATCCCAGAATTAGTTTTAGGTTAAAATGAAAACATCTTATAGTTTTATCATCTTTATTCTGTAAACATGATGCTCTTTTTGTTTACATGATGGTAGCAGTTAGCATTGTTGCCTCAAAGCAAGTCACCTGTTTAGACGATCGGGGGCCTTTTTGTATGGACTTTGCCTGTGTGTGTGGGTTCTCTCAGCTTCCTCCCACAGTCAAAAAAAAGATACTTGTGTTAGGATTATGTTAATTGGATACTCCAAATTGACCTGTCCAGGTTGTAACCCACCTTTTATCCTATGTCAGCTGGGATTCCAGTTCCTCCCATGACCCTCAGGTAGAGGACAAAGCTGTAGAAAATGGATGGATGATGTTAAACTGAATATGTTTGAGCTTCAAACTGTCATTAAAAAAAAAACAACACACCTGAAGGCATTAATCAAAGTATTATCTGAAATATCAGACTGTAAGAGCACAGAAGCATAAGTGAGAGGTTATCTCAGAGATTCTAAACACACTGCCCATTTAGTCACACATATTTGTAACAGAAAGCAAAGATGATTACCAAAACAATTTCTAGTTTCCAGACGGACTAAGATGACAACCTGTCAAATGAGTGATATAGTGACAATATTTCAACAGAGTTTAGAGCCTTCAGGCAAAAGGGACACTCTGTAGGAGGCATTACTCTGAACCATGGTTCATAGCTTGATGCTTTCTAGAAAGTGTTATAACAAACTGCAAGCATTGCAGTGTTCTATACATAACCATAGTTTTTCACAAGAAATGCTCTATAAATGCTCTTGAAAGCCCGGGGCCCAAAACAATGACCTTCCTTGCCTACACTGTTGCAACGCTATTGACTTTCCCCAAATCTGAAGATTTAACTGAAGATGTTTTACTTTATTAAGAATGACTTTGAACATGGTTAAAAATAAGGCACAACGGACTTTAAATACTGCTAAACAATTGAAGCCTAATTCAGAATCCACTTACTGGATGTTTTCAGGGGCTTATCATGTGACCAGGGTTTCATTTGCAGTCACATGATAACAACAAGCAAACACTATCCAACAAGGAAGGCTGTGCTGTGTGATTGGAAGAAAGTAGAATTTAAATAAATGTTGTAAGTAGGTTTGTTCTTACACTTATGTTTCATGTACAGTATTTGTCACGAATATACTTTCATGTTGACTTTTGAATCTCTTTGTATTTTGTTTGTATTTATTTTAATCAGTGAGATTTCCATTTTGTTGATTTAAGACTCATTTCTTATACAGAACACAGGCGACATCTTGCACAATCAATTTGTTACTCAGACTGTGCCAAACTAAATCCAGTATTATGATTAATTTGGATGTGAAATATATGTCTGATGCTACGAAGTGTTTATGACAGCCATGACAGTTTGACATTATCTCTGATGGCCTCTTGTGATTGTTTGTGACTAACATGTAGTCAAATTGAAGCTGGAGTTACATTGAAGCTCCACATTACTTGAACTGTGTAAACACAAAGACTGTGTTGTGTGAAAACTGGAAAATCATTCTACGGTGAATAACAATCAGACCTTAGGCCTCACTGTGGCTGGCTGTGGTCTAGTGACTGGTGTTGCTCAGTTTGACTCAATTGTTTTGTGATAAATAAAACACAAAATAATTGTTTTTGTTGAATAATTTTTTTTTTAGATTTGTTTGATTTAATGACAAGGCAAAAAAAAAAAATCATTTTATTGAAAGGTGTTGGCAGTTCATGCTGTCTTTGTTTTCATGAGCATAAATCACTTTGTAGTATATGTGTGTGTGTGTGTTCCTGGTATTCCTCATGCTGTGAGGACCTACATCTGTTTACACAGTCACATTATGGGGACTTTTCTTCCTTTTGGGGTCAAAATCTGAGTCCTCATATTGTAAATGACTCCATTTTAAGATGAAGACATGTTTTAAAGTCAGGCTGAAGTTAGGGTTAGGGTTAAAGCTGTGAAACCTGTGTGTGTGTGTCTTTTCTGATGCAGCTTTTTGGTTCCTCACTTTAGTAATTTGCTCTGATTTCTACTATTTGATTCCTGTTTAGTGTCATGGCCATGCTGCAACATTTCTCAATTACTATATAAAAACACACAATGGGGTGAACTCAGAGAGGTGCAATATTCCCTAAATGAGCATTGCAGGTTTATTCCCAGTCTGAAACCAGTGTGCCATTTTATTTCAGAGGCTTGCCACACTTTGATAAATTACTGAAACACTGGCTGCTTGGAAAGATGTTAGAAATACTAAAATTTGCTATAATGTGCACATGTACTGGAGAGAGAGAGAGAGAAAGAGAGGGAGAGAGAGGGAGAGAGAGAGGGAGAGAGAGAGATTCAAATAATAGAGATAGGAGAGACAGTGATGGAAAAAACCTGGGAGGTCCAGAGGAGGCGTGTAAGTGTATGTGACAGTGATTCTCCCAGTTGTACTGTCACATAATATTAGGTTGATAAGACTGTTATCACACAGTTTAGATAATAGAACTGTCTCGGCCTCTGTCACATGCATTTGCTGGTTTCTATTTTTACCGAGAATAATGCCTCTGTATAGTTTAGTGCTGCAGTGAATTAATATTTTTTTTTATTACTGATCAATCTGCAGATCCAGTGATACTGATTAACCAGCAGATTTGTTTATTTTGACAATTATTTTAATTGCAAAGGAGGGTAATCATACAGTAGCTCACAGCATCATCACCATCCTCCTCCTCGATCTTGTCACTGCAGTTAACAACAATTGCCAAAGTACAAGTTCAATTATAATTTTACATGTACAGAATACTTGCTGATATGACATAACCATTGACTGTTGGCTGAACATGTAACAAATGTTTCATATCACAAATGCTTCAGTGTGTCCCTGCTCTTTTAGTGGTGCAGCTCCTAAAAGAGGATCACACAAAAGATCACTAAGAAGTTTTGAGAAAGTAATAAAGTGATGAAGCAATCACAGATTTAGCACAGAGTAGGTTTTAATGTAGTTCATTTGGCCCCTTCATTAAAATTTATTATAAGCCAGCATTTTAAAAATGCTGGTTACAGATGTAAGTGTATTATATAATTTCTAAACACTGTCAACAAATATCATAAATCAAAACAACAATGTGTCCATCTGTCTCTTAATAGTTACCAGTTTGTGGTTCTCAGGCCCAATGATTCTGCTTCAAGATTCAAGAACTTTGAAAACAGTTCCCAAACAGAATTTGTCCTAAAAGAGTTGGTGAAGTTTGGGATTTGTGTTGATAATAAATAAATAGAATCTCATCAGACTATCAGACATCAGACTAAGACTAGAAAGTGGTCTTAAAGTATAAAGGCTCACAAAATTAAAATCCTTAAGCAACAAACATCCCCTAAACTTACAAATTAAAATTACATCCCTATCTTGATCACTTGTTATGGATGATTTTACGGCGTGTTACTAATATAAACAAATCTATAGGAAATACTTATACTGATGTTGCTCAAACAATATGTGTATGAGTTTAAATTCAATTGCGTAGAGTTGGATTACCGACTGCTGAAAATGAAGCTTAATATCACTCTCATGTCTGTACAGTTGCTGCTAGTTATTTTAGCATAAAGACCTTGAAACACAGGGAAACAGTGACACTGGTTTTGCATGCAAGTTAATAAAAATCTGCATACGAGCACCT
The DNA here is from genome assembly GCA_016785285.1 of Brachirus orientalis. Lineage (NCBI taxonomy): Eukaryota > Metazoa > Chordata > Actinopteri > Pleuronectiformes > Soleidae > Brachirus > Brachirus orientalis. Next base: position 1,211,599 of record JAFBJR010000905.1, read on the forward strand.
CTAAGGCTCGTCTGTATCTTTAATTAATTTCTATGACATTTTGTGGAGGTGTTTTCTTTCTTTCATTCTTAGAGTGGTGTTGCCACTCTGCCACTGTGCACTTCTCGGTTGGATTTCAGTTGCATATGTTACATCAATTTCGTTACTGAAGAAAGCAACAAAATGTACTTCCCTTTTTAACAAGACATTACAATAAAATTGAGCTAAATTATCCAAATCTTGAAACCACTGACTAGTAAAAATTTTTAGTAAAAAATCTTCAAAAAAATTGTCCCTCTCTTTTTCAAGCATGTGGGCTGTGACAACACCCTGGGATCTGATGCTAAAGAAGATCGGTGCCGTGTGTGTGGAGGAGATGGCAGCACCTGTGAGGCCACAGAGGGACTCTTCAATGAGTCTTTACCCAGAGGAGGTAAAATACATCTGACTCCACATGAGCTGTTTCAGGATGAGAGGCTTACATATAGGTCTCTGTAAGAGCTCCAGCAGCTTTCAGGTGTCTTTGATTCATTCTTTCTGGACAAAGGAGAAAGTGAGAGTTTGCTTTGCTTTGATGAGCACATGCGTTGAAGCGAAGCAAAGATGACAGCGAAGAAAACAAAATAACTCGCTGTCCTTTTTGGCCAAGCAGCTTTTGTCCAAACTCAACCCATTCCTGAAGCCAGGAGGATAATCTTTTTTTGGAAAAGTGCCTTTTTCACCTTTGTCACTTACCCCCAGAGCATATGTTTTTGACTTTTTAGAATTATGTTGTCAGAATATGGATCAAAACATAATATTTTCCCCATTAATTACATCATAGAGTGAAGAAATTAGGAGTGTGATATGGTCTTGGTGTTGGCTGTAGCCTGAGGTCATCTATAGAGACCAGGAGAGAGAGAGAGAGAAAACATATTTCTCCTTCTATGGTATGGCTAGTAAACCATCTAAAAATACTGTGTGCATGTGTGTGGAGAAAGAGGGAGGGGATCGTTTTGTCCTCCTGCTTTGTCCTTTTTCGGTGTTTTGGAATTTTTTCTATACGTACTCTTACCTTAAATGATACATGACTTTCTGTCTCCTCTGCAATGGAAAAGATGTCACATGGGAAGGAGACGTTGGGTGGATGTGTGTGGGTGAGTGGGAGAGACACCACTTTAATCACGAGCTCCCTTGTCTTCCAGGATACATGGAGGTGGTTCAGATCCCAAAAGGATCAGTTCATATCGAGATTAAAGAAGTTACCATGTCCAAGAATTATATTGGTAAGTAATGGCCTTGAAATGATAAATCACACGAATAATTATATTAAAATATGTTTTATGCATTGGATTTTAAATACCCATACAAGTGGTGGGACCGCTTTAGTCCACACTGAAATTTCTATTGGATGGATTGCCCACGACTGTCATGGCTGCCACTGGATGAAACCTATTGGCTTTGATAAAATCTTGAATTTCCATATAGAGCCACAAACATCTAACAAACATTGATATTTTTGTCTCTTTATTGATTTTCTTAGTACCCAGATTGCTACAAAGCTTTGTTTATATATTTGGGGTCCCCAGAAGAGACATCCTATTAAATTTGATATTCATGACAGTCTATATAAATCAACAAACTAGTTAATATTTTTGGATTATTTTTTATAGTTTTTTTTTTTTTTTGAGTACTTAGTATTGCCATGAAGTTTTGAGTGTCCCCAAAGGATATACCCTAATGATTTTTATAATCTCCTGACATTTACTCAAGGTTAACATTTGTGGTTTGAAGCAAAATATCTTTACCGTTACTGGTACAGACATTTACGGCCCTTAGAGAATGATTGAAGTGACCTACTTATGAGGTTAACATTTTTTCTTTTTAGTACATATCTTGACAATTATGACATATTAGCATGAAATTTGGCACAGATATTCACGGGTCCCAGAGGATATATACTAATGACTCAAGTACACTCAAGAACGTTTTGGTCAGGTGCCATAAATGGTTAGAAATATTCTTCTACTGGAAAGACTTTTATTTTCCTCTGAGATTGATCCTAATGACATTAGCCTTTAGATTATCTTTTGTTCGATATTGAGGTTGACATTTGTTGATTTAAATAACATGCCTCAACAACAATGGGACAGTTTAGCATTGAAACTGTTACTGTTTGTGACCAAACATTGCATCTGCAAAACTAATGACAACATCTCTGAGAGCACTAATTACAAGTTAGTTACTTAATTTAATAAGTTCTAAATTAAGTTGGTAAACAGTATTCCAATGTTGGCATGTTAAAATTAGCTTATATCTCAAAACCCCGCTGCTAGCATAGTTGCAAACTCTTGCTTCATCATTTATCCATCAGTCTCAGCAGATCACTGCAGTGTTATGAATTGGTGATTTGCAACATCAGGCTGTTTCATATTATATGTTCCGTTCTGTGTCAACCACATTTCCTGGGATTTCCTTGTCAAGAGAAAATTAGAAAGTGCCATCAGTTAATCTGCTATTGCCTAATGTGGATCTATAAAACAGAGTTGTAAAAAAAAAAACACCACACACATACACAGCTAAATACATGTGTGTGATGGTCTTGGCACCAGTCTCATCCATTTGGTTCCAGACTAAACAAAGACTATTTGCTACACTGGCAGCATTAGAAACAAAACAATCAAACAACCGGATTCAATTAAGCCAGTTCTGTGTCTTTTCATTAGCTAGAGAAAGACATGTGAGTGCATGTTGAATTTACTGTGGATGGTGTTGATGGAGGACTTAAGTTTCACTTTGAACTGAAGAGCTGCATCAGATTTATGGGGCCTTGGTGACAGCTGCCTGCTCCACCAGGATTACAGAGGCTATGATGTCTATATATCAAAGTTTAAAGAGTACAATTATGTTATTGTGTTGGACTCACTTTGTCCCAAGTCACAAATTGATTAGCTCAGACTTCAGCTCTGACCACGGTGACAAAGATAATAGTTTTATTTTGTAGCATTGGCTTGCTATTTGAGTAAGCAAACTTTATTTATTTTTAACTTTTTTATTTTGTGAAAGTGAAAACCAAAGGAGACAAAATTTGATGCAAGTCCTGTGAAGATTTTGTGTAAATAGGCCAGTTCACAATATAACAAAATCACAATGCTCTCAATCTGTGCCAGATGTGCTGAAAGGGAATTTATTGAGAGGAGGATTGTGATGTGTTCAGGATGAGTAAACTGTTGCCCATCTACTCTACGTAAATACAATAGAGAGGAGTCTGGAGTGCATGAGCCAGAGAGACAGCACAGCGAGCAGTTGGATCATTTCTCCCCAATTTGGCCCCATTTCAATGCAGAGAAAGTAGATATTTTCAGATCTGTTGTGCTTGGAGACCAACCTTTGTTTTGACAACCAGACAGAGTGGTATTCACGAGGTTCGTCCAGGCTTTCACCTGAGGTGTGTTTTCTTTCTCCTCCTAAATTAGACGTATTGTACGTGTCGGTGCACGTGGATGTCTTAGTTTGCTGTGTGTTTCTGCTCAGCCTGCTGTCAGCAGCAGCATCGGGGGAGGGCTGTGAATGTAGATGTTGATGATGATGAAGACTTATGATGGCAATGACATCACACCAAAATGATTGTCTCCACCTGTTGCCTCAGCTACCGTTCCTGTCTGCTTTTGATTTCAGCTTTCTGAAAGGGTTTCTTGCTTTCTGTGATTACCTAGCTTTGAAATCTGAAGGGGATGATTATTACATCAACGGAGCGTGGACCATCGATTGGCCCAGGAAGTTTGACATCGCTGGGACGGTGTTTCACTACAAGAGACCCTCTGACGAACCGGAGTCTTTAGAGGCGCTGGGAGCCACCACTGAAAACCTGGTTATCATGGTAATGCTGTATTTCTGTTAATTTTTAAGCACTCTTCATTGACCTTCAACAGCTCCTGGATAATTTAGCTACCAAGTTTATTCCCACTCGCTTGTGATTGGCCAGCTACTAGCTGACTGACTGCTCTGCGTTGCTTCTTCTTCTTCAGGTTGAATGTTCACGCCCATGACCGGGAGTAGATGTTGGGGGAGGGTTCGTTTCATGGCAAATGTGTTAGTTACGTAACTAAACTTGACTTTTCAAAACCACTTGCTCGAGCGCAGGTAAACAGAGAAGCCCTTCTTTCTCAGATGTGGGAGAAGTATTTATTGTGATACTTAGTGATGTTCAGATACGGAAAGGACACGGGGACACACAAAGAAACATCAGAAATTTGATTTTCCTGTGAATGTCATCTTTAAATATCAGAAACTACCTTCCCTAGTATTACAGTAGTAGGTTTTTAATTAGTTTGCATAAGTTTGTCATGGCAGCAGACTCTAAAGACAACAACAGAGCCTTTGTAGACGTCAGTGTCACGAAGATGTTTTGTCAGTCACAAAAACTTAAGCACAAAACTTAAGCTCTGACCCTGAACCTCTTCTAGCAACCTGAGTGTTTTATCAGATTTCTGTTGAGTTTCTGCTCGCTGCCAGCAACCCAGGCAGCAGGATTCAAAGCTCAGAGATCGGATGTTTTCATCCTTCAAAGTCATAGCAGACTTCCTTTTTAAAGAGAATGTTAGTTTTTTTGAAGTCGGGTTGTATGAGGTACATGTGCAAGGTGTGTAAAGTATTAGGCAGCCTTTTCAAAGTGTAACCAAAACAACCATCTGCAATGGCATATCAGCTTTGGTGCTGTTGTGCTTATGCATGAAGAAGGACACAAGAAGAAAATATAGCAACAGTGGAAAGGGGTTTTCTGATAGCATGGTAATAATAGTCAAAATATACAGTTACAACATTATTCTTATCTTCTTTTCTAGGGCCACAAAGTCTTCTCTGCCATTCTGATTCAAAGTAAAAAACAAATACAGATATCACTTTTCCCACTCCAAAAGAGGCAGTTAATGAATAATGAATGAATATTGTCTACTTAATTAATCAATCAATCAAATAAACACACATTATTTGAATAGCACTTGTCACACTCATAAAATGTAATATAAATTGCTTCACATAAAAACACCCCCATATACACACACACTTACACATGTTTACATAGCATTCTTTGTGAAGACATAGAGCAGCATCACAACTAAACACCTACTGTAACCCTGAACCTAAAAGCAAGCCTTAACCTTTAAGTTTTGAGTACCAGCCAAAATGTTACAAAAACTGATTGTACTGCAGTTTGACAGGACTGCAAGGTCTGATAGTATTGTTTGACATAATTTCAGATGGAGGATGCAGCATACAAATAATGTTACACCATTTCTGTTAACAAAAACCAAAATTTATGTAACACAATTCACTGCATAGGTACTTTAAACACCCCTAGTTCCTTTTAAAGGAACCCTGTGGTGCTTTCATGTAAGTAAACAAAGTAGAAACAGATGTGTCAAATGCATTAAATTGCATTTTTTTCTTACATTACTTTAAAGATTTCATTGTTACTTCACATGAAACCTTCTCTAACTGTCAGTGTGGACAAGCCTGAAACCACCTGATACCTTCAGTCTCACCATTTTCATGACTCAGGTAGAAGTTCCTCCTCTCACTCTGCAGCTCTTTCCTGCTGCTTTAAATTTTACTCCACTTAAACTCAATGTCTGGATGCTAACCTTAGCTCACCCTCAGCCAGTGGTTTGCGGTTGAAAACTATTTATATGGAGATGCCGATGAGTGCAAACACAGTGTGACTTGGTTTAGTGTGCATCCTCTCTACGTTATTGTGTAAAGGGTTTGTGAATGCACATTAAACACCACAGATGCAGTTATTTCTATAATGGGTTTCATGACATGTTTTGCTGTCTCCTTGCAGTATTAGCCGGTGGTTTCTGCATTGACATGAACATTGAAAATACCAGACCACACATTGTGGCTGGAGTAGACAAGCCACTGGCCACTGGACCACCAGCTATTGCTTTGCGGCTTGCAAAGCTGTGCTTTACTTCCTCAGTTTCTGCATCCAGCAGACTAATATAAGTCCACCAGAGCCTCACTCATCTTACTAATCTGTTCACACTGTGTCTAAACTTATAGTGAACAATACATGAATGTTAGCATTGGATCATATTAAAGATTTGACATTCTTCTACTCGAAGAGACTCTTTCATGGACACCAGTTGAGTTATGACATAATTATGTAGCATTTATGGATCAAACAATTAACGGATCATTGAGAAATAATCTACAAATTAATTGGTTGCAGTACTAATTCTGACTTTCATCTATGTTTTCTTATCTAGAATTTGTCCTTTGGTAAGAAAAAACTATATACTGTACAATTGACTACTGACCTGCTGGCTGAAAATAATTTATTTATTGATTTAATCAATTCTACAGTGTGTAAAAATATAGGATTTAAATTACTATACTGTTTCTCCGTTATAATATTTGCTAATAATGTTTCATTATTTCACTGACCATTGTGGTCTTTAAAAATAAACAGTGAAAGAACACATCACATAAGATGTTCTTTAGAACAAATTTTAAAATAGATAATGAAAAAATCTCATTGTTTGACTTTTAAAGAGCACAACTTAATCTCTGTGAATCAATGTCAGCTCCCCTTAACACAAACACCAATCTAAACATACACTCCAGTCAAAACAACCTTACCTGCCAACAGAGAGGCAAGCACACTTCAGTTTTAGTGTAAAATTTCTCTTTACATAAGCTCTTTACATATTACTTTAACAAGTACTAGGACCTTAATATTTAAATTGCTGTCTGTTGTGTGTTTTTAAAGTGTTCTTCCTTTTCTTTTTTCATGTCTGACCTGTATGGTACTATATTATGCATGCAATTTTGCTTAATGTATTTGTGAAAGTAATTTTGTTTTAGACACCTACAGTGTATGATCAGTCCATGCCCCACCATATTTTCCCCCCTTCTCACTTTTTATTTTCTTAATTCTATACTTCAGATCCTGCTTCAGGAACAGAACATGGGAATACGTTACAAGTTCAACGTGCCCATCCAGCGCACAGGAAGTGGTGACAATGAGGTGGGCTTTTCCTGGCACCATCTGCCCTGGTCTGAATGCTCAGCTACCTGTGCTGGAGGTGAGTTGGCACAACAAGCTTGCTTGTATTGTACAATCCCTATTCCAAAAGATTTGGGAGGCTGTGAAAAATGTAAATAGAAACAGAATGCAATGATTTGCAAATCTCATAAACCCACATTTTATTCCCAATAGAACATAAACAATATATCAGATGTTTAAACAGGGACATCTTACCATTTCATGAAAAATATTAACTCATTTTCAATTTGATAGCAGCAACACATCTCAAAAAAATTGGAACAGGGTGATGTTTACCAGTTGTTGGACACAAACACATTCCTTTTAGAAAAGGAATGTCATTCTTGTCTGATGTAGGATTCTAGCTGCTCAATGATACAGCTTTAACTTACATTTGTGGATTGCACAGTGAACTGTGACAGACAGTGATTTCTGGAGTCCTGGAGTCCTGGAGTTCCTGAGTCTATGCAGTGATTTCCACTAGAGAATCGTGTCTGTTTTTAATGCAGTGTTGCTTCAGAATCTGAAGATCATGAGCCTCCAGTTTTGACCTTCGGCCTTGTCCCTTGTGCACAGAGATTCCTCCTGATTCTTTGAATCTTTTGTTGATATTATACATTATAGATGGTGGGATCTTCAAAGTCTTCGCAATTTTTGGTGAACCTCTCCCCATCTATACATCTGAGAGGCTCTCAAATATACCCAGTCATGTAACTGACCTGTTGCTCCTCCAGTTATTTGTGCCCTTCACGTTTCTAGCCTTTTGTTGCCTCTGTTCCAACTTTTTTAATATGTGTTGCTGCCATCAAATTCAAAATGAGCTAATATTTTGGGTTTATGGGTTTATGATATTTGCAAATCATTGGATTCAGCTTTTATTCGCATTTTACATGTTATAACAACTTTTTGGAATTGAGGTTGTACTTTGTCAAATTTGTTTTTATCTATAAACATTTTTACCTGACCTTTGACCTCAAATTGTCTGATGCATTAACTGACAATGTGTATTATAACAGGGGTTCTCAGTCCTGGGAACCCACTGTCTGTCAAGGTATAGATGTCTGCCTGCTCCAACGCACCTGATTCAAATGAACAGCTCATTATCAGGCTTTTGCAGAGCTTGATGAGTGCATCCAGGGGGTGTTTCTTACATAGATGGCATTTGAATCAGGTGTGTTGGAGCATGAGGTGCAAAACACGAAGTGAAGGACAGTGGGTCCCCAGGACCAGGATCGAGAAGCTTTTCATTAAACAGGTGCATTTTGTCAAAAGTGAAACATTTTTACTTGCAGCTTTATTTTCCAATCTTTTCATGTTTTAAATTACTGTTAGTTGAAAAGCAGTTGCTAAATGCAGAAACAACCAACCTTGTTTCTCATGTTACATCATTCTTTATTTATTTTTTAATAGTTTCTAACATTATACTAGATATTAAAAGAAGATTGCAGTCTAGTTGCCAGTTACTTGACATACAATATGACTTTCTCCCCCTCTCTCTTCATAAATGCAGATTTTCGAAAGCTGTTGTATAACTTTTCATTATCAGAGTTTATTTTTCTGCCAGAGAAGAATACTGTCTTCTCAGTGTCGACCTTCTGCTGAGCTTCAGTGGCCAGTTGGCTTTTTTGAAAAATAGCTCTCCAAGCATTTTGGTGTTGAATACCATAACATGCTGTGGGTGTTTTTAAAGTCTTTTTGAATATTTCTAACCCTTTCAAATATTTAGTACTTCATCTCTGTCTCCCTCTCCCTCTGTGTGTGTGTGTCATTCTATAAATCTTCCCCAACCAATAATTCCACAAATGCTGAAGAGCAGTGTGTGGAAACCAGTATCATAATTTGAGATGGGTTTCCAAAATCATTACTTTATAGCCCAGAGATTCATCCCCTTTAATAAAGTCAACATGTATATTTTCCATATTTTAGCCAGAGTAATGAATAAGGTGTAATTTCTGTGAATGAGCTGATCTGCATAGCTTCTGGTTTACCAGTCCTGCACACAGATACAGCCACTCTTCCAGAGCGCTTGTCCTACAAAGTCAAACATCCAAAATCTAAAACCGCACTGCAATGTTGACCAGAGCCTCAAGAATGACTAAGCCAAACCTTTTAGCCCAAAAGCAATGGGTTTCATGTAACAATAAACGGTGTTTCTTCCCAGTTGTCAAGCGTGGCCTGGATGGGTTTGTAATATTTTGTAAAAGCATGACTGAATAAGCATGTGGGTTTTTCTGAGGAAGTATTTCCAAGTCTTGAGCAGAGGTTTGATGTCGTTCCTTCGTTGGAGAAGCACACACGCGGCCTTTCAGCATCATAAACATGCCTGTGCATTGTTGATCCAAATGATTTAATCTGTGTTTACCATGTGTCTCTGATCGCACAAAGGTTTAAATCAGTAACATTTTATTTAAATCATTCATCCATTCGGTACAGCCAGCTCAGTTAATTGTGAAGTGATGTTTAATATATCACTACTCTAATAAAACCTATGAAAAACACCTCCTGACAGCCTTACAACTGAAACTGCTTTACCCTTATGGTTCACACCAGGCCTCCAAACTGTAATTCACTTCAACAACAGATGGGTAGGTTTTCTATACTACATACACACACACACAGGCACATGTGCAGACATACGCATGCATCCATATCTCATTACAGCTGCCAGACAAGTCTGCTGTGGGATATGTCCCATGAGGGTCCAAACAGACCCATTCTGAATCGCTGTGGCACACACACACACACATGCACACAGTGGGAGTTGTGACACCGATACAGTAGCCCTCACTCTCTCCATTTGAAGCCAAAGTAAAGAGCTCTCTGCTCTGTAAAAGTGATTTGCCAAGATATCCTGCAAAGAATCAGGAATTTACATGTCTGGATTTGCTACAGACTGAAAGTGATACCATGTCCACTCCAACACAGCGCTCAACACGACGGCTAGCTTCCATGTTTCTTGAGTGATTTAATGTGCGAGATCAGTTGAGCTCCAGTGCTGCTCTATTGATCAGTCTGCCCCTTCTCTTTCTCCTCCTGCAGGTTCGCAGAAGCAGGAAGTGGTGTGTAAGAGGCTGGATGACAACTCTGTGGTGCAGAACAGCTACTGTGATCCAGACAGCAAACCTCCAGAGAAACAGAGGGACTGCAACACTGAGCCATGTCCCCCAGAGTACGTATCACTGAACTTTTACAGCTTTTTTTTCTGGGTAATTGACCAGAAATCTTGGTTTTCTGATAAGTGTCCAAAATATAGCAAGTCAGGTGAAGTCACAACAACACAAACACAGTTTGCTGCAAAGGGCTTTACAGTTTGTACAGCAGGTGAGACCCTCTATTCTTGGACACTCATAATGAGTGAGGGAAAAACACCAAAAAAAAAAAAACCCTTGTACATGGAAAAAATGGGAGAAACCGCAGAAAGAGCCACAGAGGAGGGATCCCTCTTTGAGAACAGACCGACATGCATTAGGTATCACACGTACAGAAACAAAGTGAGCAGATTACAAAAACATCAAATTCACAAAGAATAGAGTCATATAATTCAAAGAAATGTTAAATGTAGAAGATAGGAATGGAAATTGAAAGTAATAAAGATATAAGAAACAAAGATATTTAACACAGAAATTCAACTACTCTTCACATTTGAAACACGGTGAGCAGACAAGTGATTTGTATAAACAAATGAATCAATGAATTATCAACATCATTAAAACTGTAGTGTAACTTTTAAATATAAACAAATGTCTTTCACATTCACACAATGCTGATTAAGCCTATCGACTTCACATGACTCTCTTTGTTTCTCAGTACAGCAGTGTGTGCATTACACACATGAAGTGATTTATTATATGACAAGACAGATGGAGGCAACAGCCAAAAAAAACACCCTCAAAACCTTTCAGAAGTGAAACGGTTTCAGCCCATTCAGCAGTTTGATTGGATAAATACTACTGCTGTATACATACAAACACTCCCTAAGTCAGATCAGTTTTCAGATGAAAGAAGATGAACATTCAGGATTCTCTGTTGGTTTGTTCCTACCAGCACCTTTCACACTTCATGCAGATAATTGATCTGCTTTTCATATGAAAAAAACTTGAGCAGAGCAGCTTTAAGTTAATGCTTTCAAAAGGAAACCCCTCCATAAAACAAGACTGACGGGTGATATTAATTCACCTTCAATGAGCCCTGGTTGTAAAATGTGTTTGGAGGAAAATAATAAAATAAAACTGCAGTGATTTATAACTGCATATGTTAACTATTTTCAATGTTTGCCTGGTGCCAAAAATAAGATCCTTGGAAATGACCACCTGTGTTTGATTGTTTTGGCTTCTTTGTCCATCCTGGAGGGGTAATATACATGTATACAGGTGGAATATAACTTTTGTACTTGGTGGCCAAATGTCCATGAAGCCTGAGCCGTAGCTGGAAACACGGCCAGACTTACTTCAATCACGCCTGGAAAAAAGGGAGTGAATGCATCGCATTAATTACTTTCTAACAATTATTTGTGCATGAAAATGAGTGCTGATGTCTCTCAGGCACAGTAACTGATAGTTTCATAAATCTACTGTATAAGTGGTCATTTGTTTTCATTGGGTAGACTACAGTCCATGGCTTATTTATTTTCACGTCTATATTCAGTGGTTGCAGACTCATGGTATCTCATTTGTTTTCATTAATACTTGAAAGCTGTGGTGGTGTATGTGTGCAGTGTAACTGCACACATGGCATCTGTGTCCGGATAGGAAGACAAACGCTCTCATGCAGCCTCGGGAAAGGCCAGCAAAAGAGACCGTCTAAACACGATTGTTTTAGAATAGGCCCCGATTTTATGGGCTGGAGTAATGAAAGCTAACAGATGTTTGAACATGTTGTTAATTCTGTATACATTCTTCCAGATGATGTAATATCTCACAGGCTGGATGTGTTTGGAGTTGCTGTTGTATGGGCAGTTTTATGATATTCGTTCTGAAGGGTGTTGATGGGGGATTGAACAACACCGGGACAAACTTTGTGGAGGCCAGAAGCTTAGCGGCCCGGTGTGGCATGGTCAAACACTTGACACTAAAGCTTCATCTACAACACCTGTCCACCAGGACACAATATTTTTTTATTAATTCATTCCTTCAGTCAGTTATTAATTATCTGTAATGTTTATCCTCCGAGTTTCATGGGTTAATTGAAGCCAATCCCAGCTGACAATGCGTGAAAACTGGTTACCAGACTGTCACCATAATCGGCATCATAAGTGTTCACTTAACCAAACTGACAAAAAAAAATGACTGTTTGCTTCAGTAGGTCAGGTCTAGGCTCATCAATGCTATGTGCCCGAACAAAATTAGGTCAGCTGACTATCTAAATATACTGAATGACCAGGGTTTCTGGTTTATTCCAAGATGCCATTGCCAGGATTTGTCAGGCTTAAATTGTGTAAGAATGGATCAGGGAGCATGAGTCATCATTTTCATACATGGACTGACCACCAGAGAGTCCAGACCATCACCCCATTTATGGCGTGATGCATCTGAGGATTTTGAGCTTGGATTTGATTTCAAATTTTCATTTTTATCATTTCTATTAAAGTTCTTGAAATTTAGTACCCCATGTTGAGAGGTGTGAAGGCTTCTTAAAAAATACATTATCAGTATCTTGTTGGCAATGAGGAAACCTGTATGTACACTCTGAAAGAACCACATCAAAAACTCACAGTGGAGTTTTCAAACCAAACTCTTAGCTTTGATTGTCCTCTTTTAAAATGTTTCTCTTCTGCAGGTGGTTTATTGGTGATTGGTCAGAGTGTGGGAAGACATGTGATGGCGGGATAAGGACGAGGACAGTCCTGTGTATCAGAAAGATTGGTCCCGCTGAGGAGGAGACGCTGGAGGACACCCACTGTCTAACTCACCGACCCATTGAACAAGAATCCTGCAACAATCAGTCTTGTCCTCCTAAGTGGGTCACTCTGGATTGGTCTGAGGTACGGCAATGTTCTGAAATTTACTCAGCTTATTGTGCTGCTGTACCTTCTTCTTCTTCTACGTCTTTCATATTTTTGTCCCTCTTTAGTGCACACCTAAATGTGGCCCCGGCTATAAGCACCGCATTGCTTTGTGTAAGAGCAGCGATCTGACAAAGACCTTCCCGCCCGCACACTGCCCGAGCCACAACAAGCCCCCTGTCCGAATCCGCTGCAGTTTAGGACGCTGTCCTCCTCCTCGCTGGATCCCTGGTGAATGGGGACAGGTAAGTCGGGATGAAAAAAAAGAGCCTGCCTTCATATCTATGAACAAAAAGCAAATTTATTTAAACTTTGTGTGTGATTTTAGTTATTGTTTTGAACAACAGTACACAAGTTAGTCTATTCAATGGACAGGCTGAATTAATGGGAAGAAAGATGCACAGATATACAGTAAATCATGAGCTTGTGAATGGGAAGATAATGTACACTTGAGCTCTCTCTCGCTCTCTCTCTCTCTCCGTGTGTGTCTGTATGCGTGTGCACTTGCTCTGATAGAGGCCGTGCTTGTGTGTTCTGGTGTGAGTGCTCCAACAGGCCTGGAGTGTGTGATCAGTGGCAGCAATATACTTCTGGCTGTTTGAATTTTATCTCTGCCTCAGTCCAGGCTTCTCTCTCACTTCCAGGAACACGATTTAGAGGAAGAGCGAGGAGTAGTGTTCTCAGGTTCACCCTGACATGGCTTAGTGAGCTTAGCAAAGGCTGTTGAACTTTATAACACAGCTGACTCATGTTAGCAAGAGGACGCCAGAAAAACGTGCGTCAGGGAAAGTTGTATCTACAAAAAGTATGGCTTGTTTTTTTTGTAGCGTTTGTTAATAATTTAGAGCAAAAGTGGAATTTTTAAACAGTGCGCTCTGGTGTTTAGAGGATCGCTCATTCTCTAGTGGAGGCGATGTCATGGTGTCAGCGCTGTGTTGTTCAGGTCAGAGGTCAAGAGTCAGACTGTCTAGGTCACCACTCTCCCTTGGCTTCTCCTCCTAACAGCCACATGTGCATTTGCGATAATCAATAACACGCTTTTACAAATCAATCAGTGTCAATAACAGCCATAAACAAAGCAGGCCTGACTGATAACCTCATCGTGGACCATCAAAGAGTGGGCTCCACGCCATGGCAAGCCCACATTAATACCTCATAGAGCAACAGCTGGAGTCTGCTCTTACACAGCACTTTCTCAGGCACTGCAGAGCGGTGTGTGTGTGTGTGTGTGTGTGTGTGAATGTGAGAAACCCTTTCCTTCCACAGTTGCCTTTTTTTTTTGGCTGTAATTATAAGCTTCGCCCTCACCGGCCCTTGTCCCTCAAAGCATCAGAAAGAGGAGCTTGCTGCCAGCTACAGAACTCCTCGTCTCCCAGACCAAAAACGTTTCAAATCTCACTTAAGTCATGCCATTGACATACACCATCTGTCATGGCTGGCAGCAGGCCCTAATAAAGACTTTCTAATTGGGAAGGGATGACATGCGGGCTCACTGATCTGAGTCAGCCAGCGAGGATCAGTGAAGGTGACAAAACCTGGTAGTTCTCTCGTCAGCGGGAGACAGCCATTTGTTGATGGCTGAGTTCATATCACACCCTCATACTTGGAGACACACACAGAGCAATAGCTGACAGGTGTGTTGTACCTCAGTGCTTACAAAGAAGATTAATTATTTGTGGTTTGTTTTGCCAAATGCATATTGGCACCTTCTGTAATTGTTGTTTTGGACTTTTGCTTTTTTTTTATCCTCCTGTAAAAAGTTTAATGGCCACCCATATAATCAATCCTAAGTTTTTATTATCACTGGCACATTGATAGAAGCCAGACAAAGACATGCAGGTGCACATTTTGGGCTCAGTACAACAACTTCTTCATGCATCTAAAAACAATTTTGTTGTCAAGGCAAGTCCACCAAGACATCTTCTATCATATCCACATCACTCTCTTTGTTTCTCAGTATAGCAGTTTTTGGGCTTGTCTTAACATGAGCGAGATGATGTCAGTTGTCAGTTAACATCCACATCTACACTGATTGTAGTCTCAGAGAGTCTGAAGCCAAACCCGGCTGACACTGGGTCAAAAGGAGGGCACCAACCACAGGGCCCACAGGACATAGTCATAATGAAAAAAATGAATGAATTATCATTGTATTATTAGTGAATGAAGAGATATAATATTAATCTAGCTCTGTTAGTGCTACAAGTGAAACATGTATGTGGTTCTCATTGCACCTGTGTGTTATGTGTCTGCTGATTTGGCTGCATCACCTTCATGGTGAGCAGCAGCAGCAGCTGTGATCATGGAAACACTTGAGGTATAGCTGTGTTGACATACTGTGTTTTAGATTCTTACATTGCACAGATATTGGATCTTAGTGGGGTCCATCTTCAATAAACATCCACATATGTGCTATTAAATTATAGAAAAGATACGTTTTTTAGAACTCCAGAACTTTCCTGGGAATCATATTTTTTAAGATTACCAGTAGTGTGTTTCTACATCCATGTGTTTGTACATCCATGGAAACTGCAAACAGATTTGACCTATTAGTCAATAGATTTGACCTATTTGCCATTCAGTCAATACTGATTGAATGGCAAGTTGAAACTTTAATTTCACTAAACCAGTACATACAAATTCAGGTGTAATATTTAATAAAAGTCTGAGGCCAACATTAGATGTGTTGTTTTACACAATGTTATAATGATCTTTTTAATTATTTCACAAACAATTTATACCAGAAAATAAAAGAATATGCATGCAGTATTTTAATAAATATACATATCATTTTCAGAAAGAAAGAAACAACTTTGTGCTACCTTCCCTTAAACTGGAACAATTGCAGGATTGTGTCCCCTTTAAATCTAAATGGAATGGAACCCAAATTATTGTTGTTGAAATATGGCTACTGTAAAAAGGTCTGTTAAGCCAGGTTTATTCAAGACATGGCTGAGCATTAAATACACATGTTGAACAAGTTGAAGGTAGAAGAGGATATGAGACCAACTTTAAATCGCATCTTTGTTTTAGATTGGTGTATACATATTTCCTGTATTTTCTGGTTGTGTCTTTATAAAACGGCTCAAAAATATAGATAGATATTGTCAACGTTTTTCTAAACCAAAGTTTTAATGTAGTAGTACTTTATATATTCTTGAAAAGTCATGAAAGTTTAGCTGCTCTCTAGTATTGGCCTCTTTGACTTTCTTTTTCGCTATGTTGTTCACTCAAGCAAGTCAGTATAAGAAGAGGAAGATGAGGTAATGTTCTGTTTCACTCCTGACACAAGCACAAAAATGCCTATTTGGTCAGAGAAACCCATTGTGAGCAACATTTGACATTACTCTGAGTTAGGAAACACAGCGCTGAGAGGCAGCCAGCTGAATCATTCAAAAAAGGGAATGGGACTCTCCTCACTGGCTGCAATGTTGACTAGATGATTGTGCATGTGTAGGGATTACTCAGAATATCTGAATGTGTGTCTGGGTGCATGAGGGAGCACAAACATTGACCTTGTTGCTTACATTTTAAGGATTCCCTCCAATTGCACCTGCACTTGTCATGTAATTTGAGTCTCACTCTGATATCCTTTATTACAGTGTTCGGCGCAGTGCGGCCTGGGTCAGCAGATGAGGACGGTGCAGTGTCTGTCATACACTGGTCAGCCGTCTAACGATTGCGCTGAGTCCCTCCGTCCCCCCACCATGCAGCAGTGTGAGAGCAAGTGTGATGCCACCCCCATTTCCAATGGTGACGGTAAGATGAGGAAATGCACTGTACTCCATCTCTACTGTAGTGCTCACACACTTCTGAGTCTGCCATCAGATTTCAATAACGCTGGCCCGGCTCATATGTGTGACGAGCTGTCGGCTCGCAGTTTTCATCACAGTCAAAAAGACGTAGAATGGTCGCCAGCCAGACACAGGTCTTTCTCTGCCTTCAAATACAAAGGCAGATGGTTTATGTGAGCACCTATTGGGCTGTATGTGCATAGCCCCCGACTGAAAAGGCTATAAACTGTCTCCATCTTCATCTTCACTGTTCTTCTATGACCTAAACACACTTGGATGACACACTCCTCGACACTTTGCCAGCTACATTAATCTTTCCAGTGAGGCTGGCTCCTGGTCAAAGCCAAACAGCTCAGGCCTCCATATACACTTCCACATGATGGATGGCTATTCAGATGCATAGAGAAGGGCCTTTCGATTAAACTGAATGGAAAACGTGAGCAGCGTTTACAGGCTGGCTAATGGGATTAGCTGTAGGCTAATTGTTCCTTTACGGACAGCAGTGAGGCAACGTCTCGTTTCATTTGGCTCTGAGGATGCAGGGGCCAAATCCTAATAAGGAAAGACACTCCGATCGTGATAAGGCATTTAGAGCCTGTCCAGCATCCAGCAAGCAGTTTGAATGTGTGCGTGTATATGAGTGTGCATGTTGGAGATGGCAGACAGCCCACTCTGTGAACTAGGCCAGGATCTGTCTCAGCCTTAGCCACTGCGTCCAAGTATAATTTTATTATGTTTAAGCCTGGGGGAGATGCACCAGCCCTGATGCAGCAGGTGAATCTTAGTTAGTGTCCCTCTTGTTCGGACACAGACTAGTGGGGCCACAAGTCTGTGTCACTAGTCAGTGGGTCCACATGGTTGGTGTAGTGGTTAGCACTCTTGCATTTGCAAGAGGTCCCGGGTTCGCGACCCAGTCAGAACAAGGGTCCCTCTGCATGGAGTTTGCAGGTTCTCCCAGTGTGTGTGTGGGTTTCCTCCCACAGTCCAAAAACATGCAGATTTGGCCAACGGGACACTCTAAATTGCCCATAGGTGTGAATGTGAGAGTGAATGGTTGTTTGTCTCCATGTGGCCCTGTGATGGACTGGCGACCTGTCCAGGGTGTACCCTGCCTCTCGCCCTATGTCAGCCGGAGTTAGGCACCAGCACCTCCCGTGACCCTCAGTGGCAGATAAAGTGGTAGAAAATGAGTGAATGTGGCAAGTGTTGTTACAATGATGAATATTCTGACTCGGTTTGTTGTACAAAATATATATTTGGTCATATGTTTGGAACTCTTCTCCCCAAGTTGATATGGATATATTTCCTTATCAATATAGCACAAGTACAAGTAAAATATTAACATTTTAATGTTAAAAATAAAATAAGAAAAAGAGAAAAAGAAAAAAAAGGTCCTGAACATTCTTACAACACTGAATCTATCTTAGCCAGGTGTTGGCAGTAATGTTAAAATGTGCTGCAGGGGCCTGTTCACTTCTGTCCAGTGGAGTTTCAGTCAGTAAACTCTTTCACCACTGTTGCTTTAGTAGTAGAAACACTATTGTAGGGTATTGTCTATTTTAGTCAAATACATTAATTTAGAGCTACTCACTAGCTCTATATCCCTCCATTGACATATTTAAGAGGATAGTGGTAATACAAATCAGTTAAGTTGCATAAATCCATCATTTTTATTTGTTTCACATAATAATGGTACATTATTATGTGCCATATTACATAATATTATGTGCCATTATGTCTTTAGTAAGTTTTTAATTTTTGGTTAATGTGCAAACTGCAGACAGACATGCATCTTTCCCACTACTTTTTTTTTAATTAAAAAAACAAGGACATAGAACCCTGACATCATCACATCATTCATTTAAAACAATCAAATATAATAAATAAATACAAAAAATACAATAAAAACACAAAGAAGCCTGACCTGGCAGACATGACAGAGACAAAATGTAAAACAATTCCTTTCGCCTGAATGAAGAAGTTTACCTCCGAGTGAAAAGTGTAGCTAGAAGGGGTTCACCTGTTCCTCGTGAAAAAAAAAAACATTGAAAGCAAGTTTAAAACATATTAAATTACTCTGCTCTCATTCTTTCTGTGTGTGTGTGTTTGTAGAATGCAAAGATGTAAACAAAGTGGCCTACTGCCCACTGGTGCTAAAGTTCAAGTTCTGCAGCCGTGCGTACTTCAGACAGATGTGCTGCAAGACCTGCCAGGGACACTGACACTCGGAACACAGGAGCAAGATACAGTTTCAGAAAGAGCGAGAAGAACAAGGCAAGAGCAAAGATGGAGGGAGGCTGACACGTCACTGAAAACGAGAGAAAAGAGGAAAGAAAACAGGGCAGACTGGACAGCAAATCTCTGGACAAGTGGAAGACAGAGAGACAGAGAGATGGGCTGATGAAAGATGAGAGGAGTAAGAACATCCCTGTTTCACACCTGACACTCCTGCCCTCCATCCTGGTGGAATCCAAACCACTGCTCAGCTCATGATGCTGACACCATTTTTTTTTTTTAATTTCACTTCTGTGAAGTGGAACTTTGAAGAATATTTGTTGGTGATGTTATTTTTATTATAATAATAATTATTGATATCATTGTTAGTCTTGCTCCGTGTTTGATGTTTCTATGAATCCAAAGTGCTGGACACATAGCTCACACAGGATGTTCCCCAGAGACGGACCGACGGAGGGGAGAAGGGGATGGAAGCAAGAAAGTGTGGACTCCTGTCTTTGGGACGACTGTGATGGTGCTATTGGCAGGCAGACTTTTGGCTTCGGTGCACTTTTTCATGTAAATACAATTATTTACAACTTACCGCTCAAATAGGACAGAGAAATCCCATCAGTGTACTGTATATTTATTGTACAATTCCAAACAGAGCTGAGATATTGTCCTCTGATCATGTTTTCATCACATGATAGCCTACTTTCATGGAAGGGAATGTAATGTGATTGAATTTCAATGTGTCTGTGCTGGAATAAAAATATTACATACTGTAAAATACATTAGACCCTTATATACTGTAAGGATTTATATATTATGTATATTGTTTATCTTGCACCAGAAAATACCAAGTGGTTAATGGCGGGCTTTTAATCCAGCTTTTCTCTTCCCCAGTTGGGTGCCTTAATTCTTGATACTAAGCAAAGTTCCCTCAGTTTCAGTCCAAATTAGAATGAAGACATTGTCAGACAGTGCCTGGGCCACAAGAAAACCCTGTTACCAGACTGGCCTTTTCCTGAACATCTCATTGAGGATTTCAGTTCACTTTTGAAGGATTCATTTTGAAGGAGCACATTCTATGAAGCAGCCTGCTCACTGGAGTCACAGTGCAGTCACTATTTCCTTAGTTTCAAGTCAGATTGTTGTTTAACCACATGGTTTAGTTGTCAGTCATGTTTTTTTTTTGCCTCAGCAGGAAGCCAACACTGTTACATTGATGCGAATGAAGGGAATGGTTTGGGAAACATGAATTTTTGGATGAGAAGATCCATACCACTCTAATGTCTGTTCAGAAAATATGAAGCCAGCTAAGCATTAAGACTAGATATTGGGGGAAACCATTGTCTTGACACTTTTATGCAAATTTAGGATGAAAGAAACAGGAACAGGAAGAAGACATTATCTTATTTTGATTCAGTACTATTCAGGTGTTACTCTAAATTGCAGGGGTGTTGCAACATAGTAAGCAAGGCAAACGATTGTTTTGGGCCCCACGAATAGAGCGGGCACCCCCCACCCCAAGAATTGCTGATTATAAAAGTCCAAAGCAACAACCATTGAGATCTATGATAAACCTCTTAATTAGGATGAAAGTGTTTGGCAGTAGTTGATTTGTTAAGATAACAACAAGATAACAAACCTTTATTTGTCTCACAATGGGAAATACAACAGAGCTACAAACTCACTGAAGTCTACTTGCTTAAACACCCTTCCCACTAATCAAAAAAACTATTTAACATTGCAAAAGTGATTTTTCTCACAGGTTTTTAAATCAGCTTTGGCTCCGATAAGAGATGTAAACCATTTCTGGTGCAGCGCTACGACTTGCATTCATCATCCATCCAATAGCATAGCCGTTAGTCATAAACATTTTTATCAATCCTTATGTTTTACATCTTGGGACTAAGTGACTAGCACCTTAAAATAGCTCATTAGCCAATGAGTTTCAACGGGGGGACCAAAATAGCACAGACATTGTGTCTTTATTTTCATCTTCCTGTGTGCAGGGTTTTCACCGGGTACTGCAGCTTCCTCCCACAGTCCAAAAACATGCAGATTTGGGGATTAGGCTAATTGGACACTCTAAATTGCCCGTAGGTGTGAATGTGAGAGTGAATGGTTGTCTGTCTCCATGTGGCCCTGTGATGGACTGGTGACCTGTCCAGGGTGTACCCTGCCTCTCGCCCTATGTCAGCTGGAGTTAGACACCGGCACCCCCCGCGACCCTCAGTGGATAAAGCAGTAGAAAATGAGTGAGTGAGAGTGTTTGTGGCATCACAATTGACTCACGAGTGAAAAAAAACACCACAGGGCAAATCAACAACCAGCAGTGGCAATGGTGATAATCTCTCTCTCTTTTAATTTAAAGGGTTCACCTGGGTTCAAAAAAAACCTAGGTATAGACTATCCACTAATTTTTATGTGGAAGAGGCTGTGAACCCGATATTATTAAATTGCTGCCAAACCCACTGTTCCTGCTTTACATTCAGCATACACATGCATGAGTGGTATTGTCATGTTCTCATCCTAAACTCTTTCAGAAGAAGTAAATATGCATTTTAAATGTCTGACTATTCCTGTAAATAAGGGGCCAATGCTCAATATGCAAACTTATCAGACTGACTGTAGAGACATTGTCAGACCACATTTCCAGGATTCAGACAGTCCTTCCTTATTTGTCTTTCCTATCATCATCAGTGAATGGACAAATACAGTCGACTTAGAGGTGCGTCCCATTCTTCTGACTTTTTTTTCCCCCATTTATTTGCATTTTTTTTTTTCCATTTCCCTGGAGTACTGTGTTTACCTGTGTTCCCTCTGTGCTGCCCTGATGGTTAAAGCCTTCCCGGGTGTCTGGTGCTATCAAGTGGGTGCTTCCATTCAACCCTCTAAAGTGAGGGTAGATCCAAACAATAAGAAATGATATCCTGTCAATATCTCTGTTAGTAAATGCTGGTCATGTTATTGTTCTGTTTGTATCTGTTTTACCTCACACTGGGTACTTTCATTGTTAGCCCCTGTAATTTTTGTTTGTTTGCGCTACCAACAAAATGGACACTCACGCAGTTGTAACCGTTGTAACCGTTGTAACCCTTTACCCCAGGGTGACATTTCTGCTGGTGTAAGGGTGTGTATGAAAGGGAACACCTATGACATTTTCTCCCATCACACACTTGTTGTGGCGGTAGAGCATGAGTCGGAGAAATCTGAGAGACGATGTGCGAGGATCTCATCGAAGCTGTTAACAACTAACTTCTAATTTTTGCTGCTGCTACTTTTTCGTAGCCACCCTCAGTATGACGATGTCGGACAGATTTCAGTGGTTGCCGAACCTGGAGTGAGGCACCTAGGAAAGTGGACAGTAGATGCCGAGAAGCATTTAGACATTGTTTGGACTAATTCATGGCTGTGGGATTTGGAGCCTCCAGGAAAAAAAAAGAGAAGTGAAATCAATCAAACTGGTACTCATTGCTGTGAACTTGGATGTTTGAATGTCACATTGCTATTACCTGTACCTAAGTGCAACAGAAATGAAAAGCATCATGTGATAGGTTGCATATATTTTATATTCGGTATTAATGTTGGTACACTGTTACTAATTTTTTTATTTTTTTTTTTCCCAAATGTAACTTATACGCTAATTTATTGTGTTGTCTCACTTGTACATTCATTTCACTGCATGCAAACTGAAATTTAGCATAGTGAAAAAAATGCAGTGATACAGCCCTTCACCAACATTTTTTTAAAAGTAGATACAATAAAAACGAAGCAGCTTTCAAACAGAAGGTGTAAGTGGGTTTATTCATTTTCCTGCTTGTCCGAACACATCAAAACTTGTCTGTGCAACATTTCTAGCCATGTAAAAAAAAAAGAAAAAGAAAAGAAAAGACAAAGCTCAACATGCTGTGAAATGAAAAGTGTTGGTGTTTGAGTAGATGCTCCATTCTCACATGGCTTTAAGAGATATGTACTCTTGTCCTTTCACTCAACTCCTGGAAATCACCCACAGCATGAGAGCAGCTAATGGCATCACACCAGGGATCCCGTTACCTCCACTGAAGAAATCCATTCATTCACAGCCTCAGTTTAGGGTGACCGAACTGGAGAAGTCTGTGAAAGCTTCTTTCTTTTTTCTAATAGACCCTAACTCCGACACGCCAGCTGCATTATCATCTGAGATTTAGAAATGTCAGCAGCGTCAAACATCTTTGCAAACTGTTCCAGCGTTGTTGCCATAGAGCTTCTATAGAGCTCCCCTTCCTCTCATCCCAGCCTCAAGTGTCTGGATTCACTCTTCAGGAGCTGTGAGGTTTCCACTCTCCTTGGTAATTAATTCCAAATAAACAGTAACTAGCCCACTTGGCTGGGAAACACTGCCGTCTCCCTCTAATCCACGGTGTCCAATTACAGAGGGAGACAGATGGCTTGTTTGGTCTAATGTAACCAGTTTAGAATACCTGTAGGTCTGGCCGAGCTTCTGTCTCCCGCGCTGGCCTGTCTGCAGTGGTCTGTGATTACATTAGTCCTAATCTGCAGAGCTGATGATGATGCAGAGAGGGAGGAAAAAAGGAAGGTGGTGGAGTTCAGGCTGAGGAATCCCGTGTCTGAAGATGATCTGACCTGACGGCATTAAGGCTGCTTCACAAGAACCACCAGCACATTTGTTCGTGGTGCACGCTGATGATAGCACATTGTACAGGTGACACATGAACAAAAGACTCTTCTTGAGAAACTCTGCTTACTGTGGTTACATACTAATGGAGTACTACTCCATTTTCATTTAAGGATGCATAGCTTCTGCCCTGGATATGCCTGTTGTCCACTCTACCCTGGTGTAAAAAAAGCTGCTGGCTTTATTTAGTCTGAAAACTTTCGACAACTTACTGTTACCAGGCATAGGGGAAAACCTGATCGCAACTGGAGTGTGAAAACTCCCTCTTCCCAACTCCCAAAAAAACCAGCAGTAACACACTAAAGGAACCATTTTAAAGGTTTTATTAAAACAAGTACACAAATGTTTGCTGGCAGTCTGGCTGAGGGTGATTAAAGTGAAGTCCACTGCAGCTGGGATGATCAGGCCTCTTATATTGGATCCTCCTGTGCAGGACCAATCAGCTCTCAGGATCCACCTAGACACTCACACACGTCATTCAGTCAAACATGCACAGCTGCAACCCATCACACACTCACATGCACACTCGTGCATACATGGAAAAAGGAACATACGACCCTGGGGTCGTAACATTACTGTAGTTGCCCACATTCCCTTCCTGATTGGTTCTTTTAAGCCGAAGCTATCAGCTGTGAAAGAAAAGCTCACTTGAAACACTTACTTTAAGTTTCTTGTAACGTGTAATAAAAGAAATCCTAAGCCGTTCTTATTACAAAAGCATCATATATCGCTGTTCTATCACATCCCTCAGCATCACCTGACCCTTCTGCATCTGCAATAGACCAAGCTTTCAGTTGTCTGCGGTGTTAACCCAACGGCGGCGAATAAGCTCAGAGCAAAGCAGCGGTAAAATAAAAGTCAAAGTTGTTGATCTGTTTTCTTTACCTTGTGTTTTTGTTCTCCTAGAGTGTGTACCATGTTAAGTTTTGCTTCTTGCCCTGTCTTCCCTGTTGATTGCTCAGCCCTACTGTTTCCCCTGTGTCTTGTCAGTTTCACCTGTGTCTGACTGTCCCTACTTCCTTAGTGTAGTCTCTGCCCTCCCCAGTGTCTTTGTTGGATTGTTTGCTTGTTTCACGCCACGTTTCAGTCCTGTCTGTTGCTCCGGTTTTCCTTGTCCGAGACTGCTTTGTACCGGGCTTGATGCTCACAGAGACATTAAAGTGTGGATGGACACTCGGGATAGCTGCTCTGAGCATCTAAATGAGCCGCCCAGTGCGTCTCTCTCAGACGGGGAAGGTTATCTTGTGTGTCTGTAAGGTGACACAGAGGGCAGAATGTGATGCTCTGGTCATGAAAGCAGGCTAGAAATCGCTACTGTTGGTACGGCGGGCACCATAATCCTGCAAATAATATGCATTAGCATGTTATGACTGTCTGATCCACATATAAGCAGGTGTAGATGTATCTGATCTTGGCAATTATCAGTTTTCGGCAGATGATGATCACTTTTAGGCTTTGGCACTAGTGACACTTGACTAATGTCATGGTGTTTCTTCAGCATGACTAAATGTAGACTACATGGAAGACTATTTGAAATTTTGATTCCCATACGTTGACTCGCTATAGTCTCCCTGACATGTACCATGTGTATTCGGGCGAACAAGTGACAAGGTGATTTACCAGTCCACTGGGCTGTTGAGACTTGGATCTCACAGTCTGCTTGTGATAAGAGGTGTAAAGAGGATGGAGAACAGATTTTTGGAAAGAACTGAGGGTGAGAGAAGTCATTGTGGGTGCTTACTAACAATTAATTGTGAATTCAAACCAGGATTTATCAATGATAAGGTTTACTTAAATATACAGAAACTACTCACTTACATATCAAACTTCTTCAAAAATGTCCATAGCCACATTGGACGTTAAACGTCAGCCTTCCCTTGTGGAGTGTGATATCCATGGCATTACTCTGGCTGTGGTCCTGGGTACATACCACAGCTCTTAAACTTAAAGCCACGACTGGTTTTGGACATTTATTCTCCAGCTGGGTGGTGAGAGGATTGATGATGAACTACACAACTCAGAGCTCTCTATAGGTTTATCGCTCCTAATCAAAGTTGCTGTGGTACTGTGGTGTCATCGATGAGTGATTGGAGTGTTTCCGGCACTCTGCCATTTGAACAGCACAGCAGCGGGACTAGCAGCTCCAGATGGTGTGGCTGGAGACAGCGCATGCATGGACTCGGAGGGGGTCTGACAGGCAGGAATGCTGCTCTGGGATGGGAAGGTCATGGCTCCAGCACCTGCTATCTTCTTGGCTGCAGCCTGTTGAGCCCCAGTGATTTTTCCCACAGCTGACACCCAGAGCAAACTGCTGTAGATAAGATCAAAGCCGGGAACAGTGGAGAACAGGGCAGGAGCTAACCCACCACTTACACGAGGAGAGGGCGATGTGATCTTTCCCCCTTCCCATCTTCAAAAATAGGATTAGAAATGCTTGAGCTGTGCACCAAGATTTTTTCCAATGTTCCAGCATCTAGAGATTTGCACTTTACCTCCATCTACTGTGAAACTTAGGCTGGGTCTCCTGCATCTGCTGCAGCTCTGCTATTCACACGGGGGAGCACGTCTGCTGAATAGATTTTGGGAACTGCAATGCTAGAGTACTTTTACTTTGAAACAAGTAAATGATGTGCTTTCGTCATGACATATGTGACAGATGCAGACTTTGCAGACCTAGATCTACAAAACTGCAGTGAAAGATTGTTTTTAGTGTCGGTTCTTGGAATGAAATCCGTGCAGCTCACAAACAAAATAAATAAATAAAAAAAATAAGTGAGACTTCTATTTCCAAAAATAGCCTCATGGCTAACTCACAAGAGATGAACCTGAGACGTGCCTCACAACGGCAGAGTGGATGCTCTCATCAAGGAACATGTGTGCCGAAATGAAAAGGAAGACATGCTGCAATGCAGATGTGCAGGACACATCAAGTGAGAACCCAGGCTTACACACAAGTGAGCAAAATGATGTCATACTGAAACATACATAATGAGTTGTGTAAAGCATGCCTTAAAACAGAAAACAATTACTTGCAAATCCTTTTCAACCTATATTCAATTGAATACACTACAAAGACAAGCTGTTCAAACTGATAAACTTTATCCCTTTGTTGTAAATTTTCACTCATATTGAAATTGATGCCTGCAAGTTCCAGAAAAGCTGGGACAGGATGTTTATCACTGTGTTACGTCACCTTTCCTTTTAACAACACTCAATAAGTGGGCACTAATAGTTGAAGCTTTGTAGGTGGAATCCTTTCCCATTGTTGCTCGATGTACAACTTCAGTCTCTCAACAGTCCCAGTACTGCAGGCAGGCCAGTCTAGTGCCCACACTCTGTTACTAAGAAGCCACACTGTTGTAACACATGCAGAACGTGTCTTGGCATTGTCTTGCAGGGACGTTGCTTTGATGGCAGCACAAGTTGCTCCAAAACCTGTAGGTACACTACCAGTCAAAAGTTTGGACACACCTTCTCATTTAATGTGGTCCAAAGGTGCGTCCAAACTTTTGACCTAGGTTAGTGTACCTTTCAGCATTAATGGTGTCTTCACAGATGTACAGGTTACCCATGCCATGGGCACTAACACACCCCCATCACATACCATCACAGATGCTGACTTTTGAGCTGTGAGCTGATAACAATCTGGATGGTTCTTTTCCTCTTTAGCCTGGAGGACTCAACGTCCACGATTTTCAAAAACAATTTGAAATGTGTGTTGATATATGGTTTTCATTTTTTTAAACTTGCACTTGCAGATGTAGAGAAAAACTGTGTTAAGTGGCATTGGTTTTTTTCCAAACTGTCCCACATGAAAAAATCCATGAAGTTCTGCCTGAAGATCACGAGCATTCAATGTTGGTTTTTGGTCTTGCCGCTTATGTGCAGAAATTTCTCTGGATTCTCTGAAACATTTGGTGATACTATGCACTGTAGATGATGAAATCCCCAAATTCCTTTAAAGAGGACATTCACTGGAAAATCAAATGTCTGATGTTTTTTGGTGTGTTCCCGTGTCCTTCCCGTATCTAAACATCACTAAAGTCTCACAATAAACACTTCAGCCACTTTTGAGAAAAAAGGGCTTCTCTGTTTACCTGAGCTCAAGCAAACGGTTTTGAAAAGTCAAGTTTAGTTACGTAACTAGCACATTTGCTGTGCAACGAACTCTCCCCCCAACAGCTACTCCCGTTCATGGGTGTGAACATTGAACCTGAAGAGGAAGAAGCTGAATCGCTTCCACCATTACAACTATTGTATCTGTTGAGAGCAACATGTCTCAGAAGAAAGGTTCAGTTCATTGTTGCTCTGTTGCTGGTTGTCAAAAACAACAGCAGACGCTTCATAGACTCCCTTCTAATGAGGAACAAAGAGCAGAGTGGATATCTTTCATTTTTGATAGTTATATCCCTGCTAAGCTTTCTAAAATGCTGTTTGTTTGTAGCAGTCACTTTGAAGTGAAGAGTTATACAAACTTTGGGCAACGCAGCTCAAAACTTCATCTCATGTAGAGAGCAGCTCCAACAATCCGTAATGGATTTCCTGAAGGCAATGTAAGTATTTCCAAATGATAGCTGGCCAATCGCAAGAGACTCAGTGTTCTGGGGGGCGGGCATTAGCTCCGAAACGGAGCACCTGTTCAAATGCTGTCAGAGGTGAGCAATAAACTGCCTTAATCTGAAGAGACTATGAGGTTTTTGACTATAAATATTATTTAGTTTAGCTAAGTAGACATGAGTAATCTCGACTTTTGGTTCAAAAAGACCATTCTATGTGACCTTTAAATTGTACACTGAGAATCATTTTTCTTAAACTATTGGACTGTTTGCTTAAGGACTTGTTCACAAAGTGGTGAACCTTGCCCCACCCTTTCTTGTGAAGCCTGAGCCTTTCATGGATGCTTATTTATTACCCAATCATGACACTCACCTGTTTTCAATATACCTGTTCACCTGTGGAATGTTCCAAACAGGTACTCTTTGAGCATTCCTCAACTTTCCCACTCTTTTGTTGCCCCTGTCTAATTTTTTGGAACATGTTGCAGTCAACAAATTCAAAATAAGTGAATATTTGCATATTTTGTATATATATATATAAATATATAAATATTTTGTGTTTGAAGTGTATTCAATTGAATATAGGTGGAAAAGGATTTGCATATCACTGAATTCTGTTTTTATTTATGTTTTACACAACATCTGAACTTGGGGTTTGAAACTGGGGTTTTTATATTTAGCAGGAAGGTTTTTTTTTTACTTCTCAAGCATCACTTTCAAAACAAGCATAATTGAAAGTTGCTACTTCCAGCTTGTGCAGCATTTACTGTAAGAGAAAAAGGGAAAGCTTTACTGGAGCAGAAAGAAAGCCACAGTCATCATCAAAATGTACAAGTGTGTCATCATATACTGAAAACCAAGCATGTCCAAAAGTCTGGCCCATGGGCCAATCATGGCACATGGACAGGTTTTATGTGGGCCCTGACTTCCTTCTCAAAATATATTGTTTATGGCCTCCCAGTACTGTCAGACAGAATAAAGAATCCAAGTTGCAATTCCTCTCTTGGCAGTGTCATGGCCACCGTTTTCAACACTGATGGAAATTACTTTTTTCTTTTCAGTGAAAACGTGAATCATGTTTTTGCCAAATTCGCCAACAGAGTTTTGCTGTTGCTAAGGAACACAATGTAAAAAGACTCTAGTAGACAAACTGTGCTGATGAGGGTAAGCACGTTTACCAGAAGTGCCTGCACAGAGAAGCTGAAGCAGATCTAGGTCTTCTTGGCCTCCCAGACATGCAAGTCAAATTAAAATATCACCATCACCACAATGAAGTGGCTATATTGATCGCTAAATGTGGCAACCCTTTTACAGAGGGTGAGTTTATCAAAGACTAAAGATAGTGGACAACATGTGCCCTGAAAAGAAGCAGCAAACAAATTTGAAAATGTTTGCCTGAGTGGCTTACATGTAATGACATAGTCATTTCAACAAAGCCAACTGTCTGTCATGATCCACCCGTGTCTCCTCCCTCCTCTACCCCCGTCTCTGCAATCACCTCACCTGCGCTGGGAGCGCGGCTGCACCTAATCATCCCATCTGTGGCCTGCCTTCATATGCTGCTGGATCGCAGCATCTCATCACCAGTTTGGACACAGTTACTTTGTGTTCTGTTGTTTTTTTTTGCTGCTGAGTAATCCTTTGACACTGACTTTGCCTAACTCCTGTTATTTTCCTGCGTTCAAGTTCCTCCCTCTGCTGATGTCTTCAGGAGGGTGGTTTTCTTTGTCACTGTTTGGGCTGTGTGTTGCTGTCACTGCCGTTATCACTGCTGGGGAACATTCACTGCCTTTGTTGTCACCGTCGTCACCTTCACTTCCCCCTATCCTCGTCTGGAGCCGTATGCTGTCTCCACAGCCTGGACTCTCACCCCCCCTTCCTCGTCACTGTTCAGCATTTTAATAAAACTTTTAAAACTTCTCCAGCCTCCTTGCCTGCCTGCACTTGGGTCCAGCACAACCCCCACCGTCACACTGTCATGCACTACATACATTTGCTAAAATGCAGTGCATTTGTAAGCAATTTAAATGTAAACTCTTGGAGGCCCTGATTAAAAATTCACAAATCCTTCTTTTGTCCAGTCATGGAATTAAGCAACATAAAATAAAAATTGAAATATGAAATGAGCAACTATTTTACTTTTAGCCATTAGTGTAGTTATTAACACCAATGGAATAAGAGTTGGTCATTTCTGGAACAGTTGTGGTCTTACTTTAGCTTTCTATTAAACAAAGATAAAGGATCATAATTCACCCAAATCTCTCTGCTTTCAACTACAGAATACTGACTTTAATATAAAGCATTTCAACCCCATCTGTTTGCTGTAAAAAATAATGCGGCAACAGATCAGTCTTTAACATCTATATATTGAGCGAGATGCTGTTTGACCACTTCTAGAGGCAACAGATCATTTCACAAGTTTTAAAGGCCAGCTGAAAAGCTTGCTATCACAGATTCGGGAAGAAAAAAATATGTGATCCATTGGACCGGTAGGAATGGTGTTCACTGCTCTCACAGCAGTCCAACATGGCTAGTCCTGGTTCACCTGCTCCATAACACCTGGTTCAGATGACTGGAACTTGCTGATGAGCTGGATATTTGAATCAAGTGAGTTGGAGCAGGGAAACATCCGAAACAGATGCAGTGGACCCCCAGGACTGGCATGGAGAAATCCCGTTTTACACAAATGGTTAGAGATGAAGCAGGACCTTGAAGTTAATTTTGTTTTTTCAGTATTGAAGTTCACTGTTTTGAGGTTGGCATACTTGTAGGTGAGTGAATGGGAGCGCCAACCAAATGGATCAGCAGTTAGCTGGGTCACCTTTAAGGGATTCTGCTTTGTTGCTGCGTTGTCCTCTGGCAGCAGAAAAGACAGCAGGCAAGTGGATTATATGTATAACCAATCAATAGCCAATCACTTAGGCCAATGGAGTAAAGCCAAGAGCTTTTGCTTGCTTGCTTGTAGATGAGGCTGAATAATATTGTGTGTACGGGTGCCATCATTTGGATGCAGCTTACTTGAGGATGTCTGCTCTTGTGAACATAATGAAATCCATCAGGAATAAATTATGGTGTGATTTAACCTCTTCTCTTTCCACTGCCTCCATATCATAAATGACAGCAGGACAAATGATAATGGGGCTGCATGCTCTCAATACACAAATCTCTGACTTTCAATACAATTCCACCTGTCACTGTTTCATCAGCCACATGTCCTTCACTCTTGACCAGGAAAAGGTGAGTCTTTGAATAACAAACAGACAAACAGAGTATGTGAGGGTTTGACTCTCTTTCCTCTATTCTAGATCTATTCCGTCGGTGACTTGTAACTCTTATTATATTTCTGGTTTATGCACTTGCAATCAAAATTATTCAATCCTCACTGAATTTTAGGTTTACTGGCAAAATTTCAAATTTTTTAAGGTGTTTGGAATAAACAAATTATACGAAGAATTTAAATAGTTAATAAATAGTTAAATAAAACTAAGGATTATATCCAAATTCTACACTAAATCCCACTTTCAATGGCTGCAAATACTGCAGTTTAAAAATTATTCAAACCCCTGAATAGGATTCCTCATAAGAGCACACATTTGCAAATCACATGGTGCCTCAAGGGCTTCATTAGTTAGATCAGGTGTGCTTGAGATAGATCATCTCAAATACCTGGTTTGTTGAGGGTGATGTTTGATTGCATGTTAGAAATATGGTTAAGTCAAGACAATTGTCCAAAAAGAAAAGAGATCATTGCCTTGCACAACAAGCAAAGAGGTACAAAAGGATAGCAAAGACACTGACTGTTCCTAGAGATACAGTAGGAAGTATAGGTTGCATGTTTAAAGTTAAAGGAACAGTGCCTACTCTAACTGGATGTGGCAAAAAAAAGAGAAAGCTATCAATGCCTGCTACCAGAATCCTGGGGAGGCAATTGGTCAAAACCCTTGACTGACTGCAAAAGACCTGCAGCCGGTACTGAGGTTTCTCTGAAGGGCTCCATGCCCAAACTCTGAGATGTACACCATTACTGACCCAAAAGCACAAGATAAGTCAACTCCAATTTGTTCAAAAGTACATTGCTTGACCAAAAAAAAAAAAAAAAAGTCACCACCTGGATTTAACTACTCAAATAGTTAAGAGCCTCCTATTGGATAATTACTGCATGGGTGATTATCTTGCAGCTGGCAACAAGTTATTTAACCCTAACTGATGCAATGAGTAGCCTCTCATTTCTTAAACAACCATGTGGAAAGACACATCCTGTGGTCATGGAAAACATGTTAGTCTGTTTGAGAAGAGTCAAATCATTGGCATGCATCAAACAGAGAAAGATTGAAGAAACTACTAAAATTGGATTAAGAACTGTCCAACGCATTATTAAAAACTGGAAGGATAGTGGGGAACCATTGTCTTTGAGGAAGAAATGTGGTCGGAAAAAAAATCCTGAATGATTGTGATCGGCGATCCCTTAAAAGTTTGGTAAAATTAAAGTGTAGAAAAACAACAGTAGAACTCAGGACTATGTTTAATAGTGAAAGTAAGAGCATTTCCACACACAATGTGAAGGGAACTCAAGGGTTTGGGACTGAACAGCTGTGTAGCCTAAAGAAAACCACTAATCAGTGAGGACAATAGGAAAAAGCTAGGGAGCATAAAGATTGGACTCTGGAGCAATGGAAGAAGGTCATGTGGTCTGATGAGTCCAGATTGACCCTGTTCCAGAGTGATGGGAGCATCAGGGTAAGAAGAGAGGCAGATGAAGTGATGCAGCCATCATGACTAGTGTCTACTGTACAAGCCTGTGGGGGCAGTGCAATGATCTGGGGTTGCTGCAGTTGGTCAGGTCTAGGTTCAGCAACATTATGTGCCCAAAGAATGAGGTCAGTTGACCACCTGAATATACTGAATGACCAGGTTATTCCATCAATGGATTTTTTCTTCCCTGATGGCACGGGCATATTCCAAGATGACAATGCCAGGATTCATCGGGCTCAAATTGTAAAAGAGTGGTTCAGGGAGCATGAGACGTCATTTTCACACATGGATTGTGAAACAATGCCACAGTGAATGTGTGCTGTAATCAAAGTTAAAGGCGGTCCAACAAAATATTAGAGGTGGCGACTTTTCTTTTGGCCAGACAGTGTAAATAAATAAACCAAAGAGGTTTTGGGATTCTGTTCTGTGGAGCGATGAAACAAAACTGAAACTTTTCGGGGCCTGTGGATCAGTGGTATGTCTGGAGGAAGAAGAATGAAGCATATGCAGAAAAGAACACCCTGCCTGGAGTGAAGCATGGCGATGGCTCAGTGATGCTCTGGGGCTGCTGCACTTACTCTGGCACTGGAAACCTGAAGCGTGTGGAGGGCAAGATGGATTCAATCAAGTATCAGGAAATCTTGGAAGGAAATATTGATCCTAAGAATACCTCAAAGTCCACCAAGACTTGATTTCAGAAAAAGTCCTGAAGATACTAGAGTGGCCATCACATTTGCCAGACTTGAACCCCTTTTTAAAATCTCTGATGGGATTTGAAAAAAGCTGTTGCAGCATTCAAACCAAAGAATATTAGTGAGCTGGAGGCCTTTGCCCGTGAAGAATGGGCTAAGATTCCTCAGGAACGCTCCCAGAAACTGGTGTCTGGCTATGCATCACGTTAACAGCAAAGGCTGCTGAAGGGGTTGAATAATTGTGAGACAGCAGTAGTCATTAAAAGTGTCATTTTGTGTTGAATTTGGAGAAAGCACTAGCTCAAAATTAGTTGTATTGAGCTATTTAAATTGTTCTGGTTTGATTTCTTTATTGCAAACAGCTGCTATTTTGTAGCAGTACAGTTGGGGTTGAATAATTTTAATTGCAACAGTAGCATGTGTTAGGTTTCTCTAATACAATAACGCTCATCACTTCAATGAAAAAGTGAATGTAAAGACAAAAGGAGGTGAGTGAATCCATGATTGATGTTTATCAAGCTTTAGAAGAGTTTATAGGGACAACAAATGAGAATAGGGGCCATCATTAAGATTGTGGACAATAGATAGATAGATAGATAGATAGATTCAAACACATTTCAAGTGCTGAATGAATGAAAAATATGTTGCAGCTGAAAGCAACAATTAAAAAAAACTATGTAGATATACAATGTAATATTGTACCAGAGGTGTATGTGTTCTTGTATGGGTATCTTTGTGAGGGCAAAAAAACAAAAAAAAACATAAACCATAGGGAGTGTGTATGTGTGTGTGTGTGTGTGTGTGTGTGTGTGAGTGTGAGTGTGTGTGTGCGTGTGTGTGTGTGTGTGTGTGTGTGTGTGTGAGTGTCTGTGACAGTAGAGTCCAGGTGTATGAATTATAGGATGACCTCTAATATGTTGTCATTGATGGTCCGTTGTTTCTTGGGCCATAACACTGATCTTCTTTATGTTGATTGTTGGTCCCAAGTCTTTGCATGCAAGGGAGAAGTGGTCTATCATACAAAAAGCACCACATGTCCCTGGTGTGTTTTTATTATATTCAGTTTGTTCATTACTGTGCATTACTGCGTCCTGTGCTATGATACTACTGTGCTGCAATGGGAATGTTGATTCTTACGTGACACATGTAAGCCTACATGTTTGGTCAGTGTGAAATAGCAGCACTGATTTGACAGGTACATGCTGTGTGTTGACTGGGTGAATTGTTATGTATTCTTGTGTTCACATCACCGCTGTACTGACTTCGTTATACTGGCTACCAGTGCGTTTTTATGATAAACTTTAAAATCTGATGCTTGTTTTTAAATCCTTGGTATAGGACTGAACTGCTGAGCATGCACACCCCAGTCATAGCCCTTAGGTTCGCCAGACTAACAGTTAGAGGTGACCAAGCCCTGGAACATCAGATGTGCTCAGACTCTAGAGACTTTTAAAAACCTACTTTTTTTCCTTGGCCTTAAATTCTAGTTAAGTGTTTCTTTTTGTGCTCTCGTGTATTTTCCCAATTGTCCAATTCTGCTGCTGCTGCTGCTGCTGCCTCTTTGTTTTCCTCTGTCGCTGTAAATTTCATGTGCTCACCATCACATCAACCAGCCAAGAAGTAAATGAAAACATTGAAAACCCCCCATCTCTCATTATTAAAGCTGCAGTACGTAACTATTGAATAGAATAAAAGATCTGCTCAGTTCAAACCATTGGCAGATGAGTTCACCCAATCAGCTCCTCACAACTTATTATTTTTCAGTAGAGTGTTGTTTTGCTCTTTTGTCCTCCAACAGACGGTGAATAATTTTATGTCAAGACAGACAGAAGCAACGGCAACATTGTGCTAGTGAAGTGAGACAACTGCAAACAAACTGGACCGGAGAGAGAGTTCACCCCGGACAGGTCGCCAATCCATCTCAGAGCCTTCTGCTGCAATTATGGGAATATATACAATGCGTTCTACCATAGTTCATGTCCCACCCGTCCACAACATTTTATTGCATCCAGTTCTGTCATTTTTTGAGTAATCCAGAGAGATTACTCAAAAAAAAATATTGCTTAAAAAGCAATATTCCAACAAACAGATGATAACAAAGCAGAGATCTGCTTCTCTCATAATGACAATGAATGTTTTTTTTTTTTTCAGTGACTATGGCACAGCATTGACTGACAAACAAACATGACTTAAGTTTGTTTATTTATGAGTATCCAATAACGAATAGCTAGCTACTTGTTTCTGGGACTCCCTTTTATCTTCTTTACCCGAGGCTTTAAGGTTGCATACCTCAGATACAGCTGTGAAAATAATGACTCCAAATGCATGTCCTTTGCTCCCAAGAGTCACCATGTCATTGATTTGACTTTTGGAGAAGCCCATTGATTTACAAACTGTTTGTCAGGTCAGAGAGTGCAGCGTGATGGTTATCAGCGTTAGAGTGAGCACAGAATGTACAGACACCGTTTCCTGGCCAAGGTGTGAAAGAAACGGGGAAGAAACTTGTCACGTTGATCCTGAGCATGTGTTTGTTGCTAATGTAGTGAAATAAAAGAGGTGCAGATGATATATATTTCCTACTTCATCATTCAGGAGAGCACGATGGGTCAATCACTGGTGATCATGGGTTCATAATTAAACTGCCTGACAGAGGGGGTTTGGATGAAAGACGGAATATTCAATCAGGTGCAGATCAAACTAAGTACATGGTAAATTGTTTTTACAAAGCTTTTCTTGTCCACTTAACGCTGCTTTACACTACCGTTTCCGCCATTCACCCACTCACACCCACTTACTCACACATTCATAGCGGATCTACAGTATGTGCAGCACATTTTCTATCACACATCTTTCATATCCATTCACACGCTGCCATCAGAGAGCAACGTGTGGTTTAGTTTCTTGCCCAAGGACACATGGGTATGTAGATTAGCCGAGCCACTCGCAACCTTCCTGTTGCCATTGACACAATATTAACACACGTTACATGAATTCTTTTCTATTGGTTTAAATCTTCATCTCATGCCACAGCAACGCGAGTAGTTCTTTGATTCGCTGGAGGTTCTCTTGTGTGTGTGTGTGTGTGTGTGTGTGTGTGTGTGTGTGTGTGTCCCCGCCTGCACACACACACACACACACACACACACACACACACACACACACACACACACACACACACACATTTGCTCAGCATTCAGATATTATGCTTTCCCTAGCCCCTAACCTAAACCAAAGCAACTCTAACCAATGTATCTTGATTGGGAATCAAATGGATGCAAAGGAAGTTACTTTTTTACTTTAAGATTTATTTAATTTATGTAACTTCGGCTTCCTCCCACAGTCCAAAAACATGCAGATTTGGGGATTATGTTAATTGGACACTCTAAATTGCCCCTAGGTATGAATGTGAGAGTGAATGGTTGTCTGTCTCTATGTGGCCCTGTGATGGACTGGCGACCTGTCCAGGGTGTACCACGCCTCTCGCCCCATGTCAGCTGGAGATAGGCACCAGCACCCCCCGCGACCCCTAGTGGATAAAGCGGTAGAAAATGAGTGAGTGAGGAATTGATGTATAA
This sequence comes from Brachirus orientalis, assembly GCA_016785285.1. NCBI lineage: Eukaryota > Metazoa > Chordata > Actinopteri > Pleuronectiformes > Soleidae > Brachirus > Brachirus orientalis. Next base: position 1,248,870 of record JAFBJR010000905.1, read on the forward strand.
TAAAAAAAAGGGTTATAAGCCTGAAGTAACACTTTAGAAAAGTCAGTGCTACATCGTTTGCACAGTTCCAGTTTAGTTGCCTCGTCTGTTTCAAACTGACTTTGTATTAGTGTTGGGCAAATGAATAGACCAGGCTGCAGTACAAACATCTGCAAACAATCTTGATACAGGCAGCAGAATTATCTATCATTGTCTCTCTACACACTATTATGATAAAGAAAAAAATACACAATAAGTTTGACCCTTTATTTATTGTGACTAATGTGTTAATTATAACATTCCTTTAAAAACGTAATGTTATTCCCGATAAGAGACATGAATTCAGTGTGTATTTGAATAAAAGCTGGGAAGCCAGAACTGGTCAGATCACTGAGGATAGATTTGTTGGTACCAGGCCTGAACAGGGCCATTGACAGATTTCATGAAGAACTGTTAACCTGAGTTCTCCTATTAAAGGACAATCATGCACATCCATCACTTCCAGTGCGGCAGCAGCAGCAGCAGCAGCAGCAGCAGCAGCAGTGAAATGATTGGTTTCTTTGAAGGTCATATTTAACTTGTTCAGGAGATCCTGCCTGAACAAGTTAAATATGCTCTGATTTCAGCCTGATGATCAGGTCAGTGTCACCGATCGTAGTCATTTTTGGTTTCTAGAAAGCAAAAAATATGCAGACACTTATTCATTTTACTCAGCTGACACTGAACAGAAATGACTTTTATTTTCCCTCTGCAGAATAGTTCACGTTGTCTGCCAGTTTATTAGTATGTTTGCAGAATTACAGAAAGCATACTCAGCAGACTGTCTGCAAACTTTGTGAAGGGATGAACCCATGAAATTTGTGTGGATTTTAAATTTAGGGTGACTGTTGGACCTGGGCCATCCTTGTCTTCTACAAATCACATTTTGCATTATCTGTTAAATTTTGTAAGGATCGTATTTGCTGATCCAAAATGACATTTGAGTGCTCTGGAGATGGGCATGGTTGGCGTTGGTGGTGGTGGATCCTGAAAGCAGCTTCAGGCGAGGTGAGTGATGCAGCTTCTGCTCTCCCTTGACAACTCGCAGCCTGCAGGTTAACAGATGACTGGTTGCTGCACACTGAGGAGACATTTGGTTGAAGTCTGTACTGGACATGTGTGCCAGAGCAGGACAGAAGTGCTGAGTGTTTTTTTGTATGTGGACTGTCCCCGCTGGTGGCAGCAAGTGTAGCTTACAGTATGTCTACACATGTGCATATCAAAGTAAAACTATTTTAACAACTTGTGGCTCCTTTGGTTTTCAGTAAATGAGGGTGATGATAACCATTTCCTGGTTGTGAATGTGGTTAGTTTTGGGCACAAAAAGCATCTGGTTAGGGCTTGGAAAAGATTGTGTTTTTCCCCTTATAGTGTCACAACATTCTTTCAATAATAGCATACCATGTCAGAACATTTAAACAGACTAAATATCCATAAAAACACACCGTGACCTGGTCTTTATGGTCTGCTGTTTGGCTGACCTCTACTGTTCATTGCTTCTTCCTGTGAGAAATTTGCCTGTAATACTTGAGAACTGTATCACAATATCATTTGTGATATGTAAAAACTAGAGCTGTCTCTGTTAAATATGATTAGTCAAAGGCCAACCTTGACACTTTAGTTTTTAAGCACGCGTTGCGTCTTGCACACAATGTTGTGTTGCAGCTGTACTGCTGTGAGATGTAGACGGAGAGAGGGAGGTGTGGCGGTGGAATCAGTCGAGTCACGCTTTTAAAAACAGCCGATGTACGAACTACATGAAAAAAATGCATGAAAAACCTGGAATAAAATGCAGGAAACAGACTGTGGGTCAACCAGCAGCCTGGTTCATTCATCTGCTCAACACTAATACAGAAAATACGAAAATACTAATACAAGGGAAACTAAGATGGGACTGCTGCAAATGCTGTTGCATGAACATTTGTGATGTAGACCTTTTTGTTTCTTCAGGCTCATTGCACTTCTTTGGATTTGAAATAATCAAAATAAATCTAATTCCCAGTCAAGATACACTGGTAAGAGACACTTTACATATGGAGTTAGAAAATGCTGTCAAAGGCAAAATAAAAGAATTTTAAACATGTGATCCATGTGAGATTAACTGTGATTAACTGTTGAACTTCTGCAATTGATTGGAATTCGAGAAAAAAAAAATCATTAGACAACATTATATAATCTGGTAGAAAATAAGTTCCTTATGAGACAAATATGTGAATGCAGATTACTTGTGTGGGAACATCATGCTTGAGAGACAATATGTGCTCTACTGAGTGCCAGTCTGGTTTTCGACTTGTTGGTAGTGAAGTGGAACCAAATCTTTTTTTCAGAAACATGCAGCACGTGAGAAAGAAGTCCACAAATATGCTCAGGGCTCTTTGAGGCTGCAGCTAAAAGCTAAAACTGGCATGTTAGACTCAAAGTGCAGGACTGACCAACAGAACAACATCCCCACAACCACACGGCCTGTGTGGCTAAAAACACAATTGACCAGTAGAAAAAAAAAAAAAAAAAAGAATATCACATTTCTACCTGCAACAACTCAGTTTGTTAAAAAAACCGTAATAAAAGCTGTTTTTACTATGACCACATGTACAGTGCTGTGGTCTGTAACTAGTTGGAATCAGCATTCGTACTAGAGCCAAACCACACACTGGTCGCCACTTGCAATACATTTGTGGGATTTAACCAAAACTCAATATTATACTTATGGAACCTCTTTGTCTAATAATCTCTCACAATATGGAATAAATTCAACCTTAAATGAAAATACTTCATAAAGAGCAGCTGGGGGTGAGATAACAACTGTCTTCCATGTAACTCAATGCTAAATATTCTTTTTCGTCTAGGTTTTTCTTCGCGTGGTTTTCTTTGTTTTGACTTTAACCTTGTAGTCCTGGGCTTAATTTATTGTTTACACTAGTTTTCCTTCTGTGTCTTGCATTTCTGAGAAATAGCATTCATTCCTGATGAGTTCCTCCAGTTGCTGTGGGATTGGAAGCCCAATGTGCAGGCCCGGCTTGGACCTCATATTTGGCAAGATGTGGAAGAATAACTATATTATTTTCAGTGTCTCAACAGCCGGACGGTTTGGGCATCACACTGCACTGGCCAGCAACAAGCTGTTTCCCAACATGCACCTCTGCTCTGACAGAGCATGTTCAATGTGTGTGTGAGCTGAGCCTCAGTTTGGATCAACACAAAACCACAAAGAGCATAGCAGCTTTGCCAAACAATAGCTGCATTGTGTTACTTCATCATCCTCGGCTGTTCTACATAACAAGAGCACTGTATGCTAATTTTGCTCCGGTGTAACACAAGAAGCAATTTCGCAGAACACTGTCTGCAGAAAAGAAACAAGACGAGTTGTGTGACGGGGGAAAAGACGTTTGGCCGTAAGGAAAAATAAAGCGTACAAAGTGAAAAATCATGAGTGACATCAGGCCATTGTGTCCAAGTAAAGCATATTAAAGGAGAATCTTTTAATAAAGCAAGTCTCTCTTAAAAACAACCACATTACCATACATCCACTGGCAGAGTTGTCGGTAATTCTCGCTCCTGTCCATACTGATCATGCAGAAATCCACTCTAACACTGGAAAGTCATCTGTAAAATTTTACACAAAAAAAGCCAAAACAATATCAAAGTGTATGAGATGCAATGCAAAGTGACAACTTAACTTGCGACCCAAGACAAAGCTGTGGCTCCTTGTCATGTTTCGGATGTTAATGATTTGTAAAATCCTCAATATTTTCCAAAAAAAAAAGAAAAAAAAAAAGCAAAAATAAGAAAACATCACAGAGTTATTTGATTTTGAAAATGTGTACTGTGGCAACAACAATCAGGGACTCATTGAACAGCTGCCTGAGTACGTGCCTCTGCACTTCACAGCTCGACATTTCCTGAATGCAGTCTGGACAACTAATGGTACAGAAAAAGACAGATAAACTCTTCTTCTTCTTTCAGCTTTTCCCTTTAGTGGGCATCTGGAGAATTTCAATGCTGATTGGTCATTGATTCAACGCGAAGTCTTCGCCAAGTTGAACATTTGCAACCCGAGCACTGGAGTGTTCACACAATTTGTACCGCAAAAACTAGGTCAAAGCAGGACTTCAGTGTTTTATTAATTACTCAGGGGTCCACAGGGGATGATAGAGGTTCTACACTGGAACTTTAAATTGCATAGTTTACTGTTATACTATACTATACTATACTATACTATACTATACTATACTATACTATACTATACTATACTATACTATTTCTTTAAGTTATAGAATATTTTATATGCCTGAAAATGTTTCAAATGCATGACCCTTGCCTGAAGTACCTACAGTATAAGCGATTAATCAATGGCTCCAAAAATGAAATAATTATACACTCACAGAAACATACTTATGGGTAGTATAGTTAATTTTTTTGCAAATAGACCCCCCCAAATATTACACACTGGACCTTTAAAGAAGGCTCTGAACAGCCACTAAATATGTGGAATACAAGCTGATCCAATCACAAAGAAACAATTTTTACAGGTCCAGTGCGTAAGAATTAGTGACATCTAATGGTAAGATTGTAGACTGTAACAAACGCAGGACTCCTCCACTCAACCCTCCCCTTCCTGAGTGCGTCAGGAGACTATGGTGGCCTTCACATGCCAGAAAGGAAGACATTCTTTTTTGTTTGCATAGTAAGCTTTTGCTTCAAAATAAAAACTGAAATTGGTTTGTCCATACTGGCTGCTATAGAAAAATGACAGTACAAGATGGTGGCCTTGCCTAAAGTATACATAAAAGGTCCATTCTAAGGCTGTACCAAACACTTTGACTTTATCTCACTTATTTAAATGAACACATTGACAGGTATAAGTCTTCAGATAAAGTAAAAGGGACAGTTTATGGAAAAAACTGGTGCAAAAAAATCCTAATGTGTGTTGTGTCCAGTGTGTCAAGCTTTAATTGATTATAGACAAAATATACCATCCTCTTTTTTCCACTACTTACACTGAAATTTCTGTAAAGGTATCACCAGGATGTGAGGTTTCAGTGCACATATATATATTGTTTTGTAATATTGGACTTAAGTAAGTAAGTCAATTTTATTTTCATAGCACCTTTCACAGATATGGAATCACAGAGTGCGTCACAAGACAATAGAAGTAAAATACATAAAATACTGACAGGATTACAGTATGGATTAAAACAGTAAAAAAAAAAAGAAAAAGAAAACTAAAACTAACTAAAAGCCTGTTTAAAAAGGAAAATTTTTAACAGTTTTTTTTAAAAACATCTACAGCATCTAGGCAGCGAAGGGAAAGAGGGAGAACGTTCAACAGCCTCAAAAGATCGATCACCTTGTGTCTTGAAATGGGTTTTTGGGGCCACAAGTAACATCTGGCCAGCTGACCTCAGACTGCGTTTCATGGTGTGATGCTATAGCAGGTCAGAGATATAAAGAGGAGTTTGACCATGCAAGGCTCTAAAAGTTAGGGTCAGATTTTAAAATGGACTCTAAAATTCGTTGGTAACCAGTGAAGGGAGGCTAAAACAGGCATCTCTTTTGTGAGCTCCAGTTAAAAGTCTTGCAGCAGCATTCTGGACAACCTGAATGTGGTCAAGCGCCTTCTTATTTAAGCAGGTAAAACAACTATTACAGTAGTGAGGATATAAAATGTTATGGAGGTGGAAGAAACAGTTTTTTATTAACTGTTTGGACTATTGGGCCCACGATAGAACCCTGAGGTACCCCACAGGTAAGATGTCTCGATTCAGACATGAACTGATTTATAAAAACACCAAAACCAGTTTGAGAGGCATGAGAAGAACCATTCTGAAAACCACTCCAGAAAGCCCAACTACATCTCGAAGTCTATTAATCAGAATCTTATGATCAACAGTGTCAAAATACAGCCGAGAGATCGAGTATAAGCACAACTGTGTATTTACCCGCACCATCATAATGTTGCTTCAGTTGAATGCATTTTATGAAAACCTGACTGCCATTTGTCTAAAATTTGGTGTTGCACTAAAAAAGAAGTGAGTTGCTCTGCCACATTTTTCTTTTAAATTTTTGACAGGAGCGGAAGTTTTGATTTTGGCCTATAATTCCTCAAGAGGCTTGGATCAAGACAAGACTTTTTAAGGATCGGTTTAACAACAGCTGATTTAAAAAAAAAAAAAAAAACTGGGAACCAATAATACCAAAAACTTTTTTTAAACAGTGCTGATTGAAGAATATCATTAGTACATGAGGAAACTTTCATTTTGCCAAGCAGAGCAGCCACATCATACGGTGTCACAGGCGTGAATGTTATCCACATATGACGAGGTGGAAAGACACCGGTAGAGTTGTACAAATTCGAGGGGGTAATGTTTGCCCTGACATGTCTAATCTTGTCAACAAGAAATTAAGAAAGGCATTACTATCAGCCTTAGAAAACACTGGAATTTGAGGGTCAGTCAGACAAACACTAGAGCTGATTGTGTTAAACAAGACTTTAGACTTTTTCCTGTTGGAGCTGTGAGAAAGTTCTGGCATTCCTCATGACACCATTTAAGGATGACAGTTCCTTGACAGTTAGATGAAGCCTATGAACCTCCAGTTTAGTTGATTTCCAGAGACGTTCCACCTCACGGCAGTCTCTTCTTAAAATCATGGTATGTTCATTCATCCAAGGACAAGATTTTTTTTTTGGTTTTCCTTTAACGTCACGTCTTCAGCTCGTTCAAAATGCTGCTGCGCGTCTTTTAACTGGAACGCGAAAGAGGGAACACATAACTCCCATTTTAGCCTCACTTCACTGGCTGCCTGTGCACTTTAGAGTTCATTTTAAAATCCTTCTATTTGCTTTTAAATCCTTAAATGGTCTTGCCCCGCCATACCTCGCAGAGTTGCTTCATCCTTATACTCCTGCCCGGTCTTTGAGGTCAGCTGATCAGCTGCTCCTACAGATTCCTACATCTAAACGGAAGCTTAGAGGGGACAGAGCTTTTTCTGTTGCTGCGCCTAGATTGTGGAATGATCTTCCTTTACATATTAGACAGGCCCCTTCTCTGTCTGTTTTTAAAAAGCATCTTAAGACCCATTTTTACTCTTTGGCTTTCAACCCAGTATGAGGCATTGATTTTACCTGTTGTTATTGGTTTTATGTTTGTTTTTGGTATATATAGAGTATGTATGAGTGTATATATATGTATATATATTATGCATATGTATGCACTGTGTATGTAGGTATGTATGTTTCTTATGCATGTCTATGCATATGTATGTGTATATAGCCCATTTCATCTGCTGCACGGATGTACTGTATATATGTGTACATAAGTACAATCAACAGTGTTTTACGTTTTGTCCATCTTTTAGTATGTTTTAGTAGTTTATCTTATTCTTCTCTAATGTACAGCACTTTGCCTCAGCTGTTGTTGTTTTTAAAGTGCTTTATAAATAAAATTGGATTGGATTAATATTCAGAGGCATAAGTGTCATCACTCCCCCTAACTGAACATGGGTGAAATAAAGGGTAATAAATGGGTGAAAATCAAGGGTGGGGTGGAAAAAATCAAGCTTGTAGAGTACTTACTGTCCTTAAATACCAAAGCAGAGCAGATGAACTCCTTGCTCTGTCCTTGGACATCTGCGAATTACCAGCTATTAACCATGAAAATCTGCTGTCTGCCAAAACCATTTTCTCTTTGATCTCACAAACTCATCAATATCCTTCCTATGAACACACACTGAATAAGTGAGGTCCCCTCTCCTGCACACTATGTCCATCACACCCAGCACTGGCTACAGTTCAGAGGTGAAACATGTGCTCACGCACACCTACCCAAGGTATGAGTTATACAAACTACGGGCCATTTAAACCTGAACGGTCAAAGTAAAAGTGTTAGGTTCATTGCAAAGTGTGTGCTTTTGTGCCACTGTTGGTTTTACAAGAGGAAAAAGGAGGAAATAATCCATGTCATAAAAAGAGGAGTAAATTGAATTTCCACAAGATGAGGAGGATTAGGGAGCTATATTTAGTCCTTACCCACAAGGGCAAAGGGAGGCGATGGTTGAAGAATAGCATGATAATGCTATTACCATCCCATCTCATCCCAGACCAGCACATGACCACCAAAAGCGAGTGGTATGACCTTCTCTGAGCTGGACTGAGTGACACTGAGGAACTTCAGACTTTCTCCTGCTGGTGCTGGAGGGGAACTTCTCCGCCCTGTCCTCCTCTCACGTCCCTGCTTAATCCACAAATCACTGAAATCAAGATTCAAGGACATAATGCCCATTGCCCTTCAACTGCAGCTAGAGCACTGTAGTAAAATATCAGTGTTTTTACTGTAACTACATTCAAATTTGTTGTACTTTTCCTTTGTGATGTTTCATTAAAAACATTTTTAGACAAAAAAAAAAACCAATGTAATACTTTTTATGCATTAAAGTACCCAAAAGATTAGAGTTGAATGTTATTAATTGTTATTAATCAATTAGTCAGTTCAGTGGTAGATTTCTGTTTGCGTCACTTCTCAAGAAAAAAAGGTTACATTGTTCCAGCTTCATTCTTGCTACATTTTTTCTGTAATTATTAATTCTAAATCTGTAACAGCCGCAACTATAAAGCCAAACCAAACAACCAATCCAGCAAATATTCATGACGTTGATCTATAATGAAAATAATTAGTCACAGTCTCCGATCTATGGCTGATATTATTACAGTGAAATTATCCAATTTAATTTTCAATTGGATGATGCTTGAGTAATAATAACCTAATGATACAATAACAAAAGAGATGGACGCAATATTTTTGATCCAAGAAAGTCTTTCATTTTTAAAGACTGGAGTACAATTTCCTGACTTATACTTTCACTTCAGTAACAATTTACCTGGAATAGAGTATTTTTACATGTACATTTATTTTAAGTAAAGGTAATGGACATACAATAAATGTTCCTTCCCTGTAAATCTCTGTGAGATCCCACAGTTTTCATCTTGTGCCAAATGTGCACTCTATAGGTGCGTTTCATCCGTATGAGATAGATACATCAAATTTGTATGTTTGAGATGATGATTTAAGATCCATTTATACACAGAACAAGTACACTGATACGACTTGATTAAAGCAAGAAAATGTAGAATTTGTAGGATGTAGGATTGTCCCTGTACAGTTGGGGACAGAGGAGACATACAGTATGCCATAGAGAAGAATTCTGTTCTTTTTGTGCCATCATGGTGCCGACCCGAAAATGATCTTGGAGACATTATACGAGGGTCAAAATTCTACATTGTGTTGCTTTAAACTGCAATAAATACAGTATCTACTGTAACTTGTTCCTAGTGCTTGGTTATTTGGCCAAGAACCTTTGTTTTATAATTGTCTCTTAATATAGAAGCCTGGCACACTTTATGCTATTTAACATACAGTGTGAAATTTCTGTCACTAGGATCTCATATTCAAAACCCAGGGCCTGTCCACATGGAAACGATTGTAGGACAAGTATGATTTTTTTTTTTTTTTTTTAAATCATTTTATTCAAGGGGAAAAGGTGTTTTGGGTATTTTTTCAAAATGGATCCCAGAGTGGGAAAAGCTCAAAATGTCGCCCTTGCGTTTTTGTGTAGACAGCGAATACGCTACTTCAGGAAAACAACAACGTCACAGTCCCAGCTCTGTCTTGCATTCACTGTCCCTATCTTTGTTGTCCTTGTCCTCCTGAGATTCTTTGGCAGTGTAGCCAACTACTTTCAAAACAAACGTAACTAAAGTCACACTGAAAAGACACTAGTTATTGCATGTCCTGTCCTCAGCGAGTTCAGACACATGGGTGAAGGGAAAAAAAATAGTGAATCCGGAAATTACTCACAGTGCTTCACTTTTTTACACATTTTGCCTTATTCCAAAATGGATTAAATTAATTTTTTTTATCTCAAATTTATACATAAAATACACCATCATGACAAAGTGAAATAATTTGCTTGAAACTTTTGCAAAATGTATTAAAAGAACAGAACTATAACATGTAAATAAGTATTTGCAGCCTTTGCTCAGTACTTTGTTGAAGCACTTTTGGCAGCACTTACAGCCTCAAGTCATTTTGAGTATGATGCTACAAGCTCGGCACACCTATTTTGGGGCAGGTTCTCCTATTCTCCTTACAGTACCTCCCAAGCCCCATCCGGTTGGATGGGCAGCATCGGTGCACAGCCTTTTTCAGATGTCTCCAGAGATGTTCAAACGGGTTCAAGTCTGGGCTTTGACTGGGCCACAGCTTGTTCTTGCCTGTGTTTCTCTCTGTGTCTACAGTCAGACCAACTCTCTGTCCTCAGTATATAAAGTTAGATGAAGCTGACTTGTGCGGCAGAACTGGATATTTGTGCGGCAGAACTGGATATTTCCTTCTTGGAAAGTAGTTATGTTAATGCCAGAAAGTCGGGACTGGTTAGTCACTTTTTTGAAGAAGCTAAATATATTGACAAAATCTAAATATATTGACAAAATCTAAATATATTGACAAAATCACATCGTCACCAACAGTTTCCCTTTCCTTCCTCTGGCTTGGCTCATCCTGCCTCCATTTCTGTGATTGCATGATGACTTCTTCTCCATTTTGGATGTAACGTTACAGCACCACTTACAGGCCTGGCATACGTATTGTAGCTTTTGAGTCATTTTGGGGGATTCTGTGTGGATGCCATGTTTACGGGAAACGTTTTTTTTTTAACGGCAAAGAAAAAGATAATTTATGTTTCATGCCATTTCTGTGTGGATATGGCCCTAGTTTGATGTAGTGAAGCAGCTGGGTATCATGGGAATTGTCTCCTTTGGTTCTCCTGCATATTTTTCTATATGGGAGTGGGGAGCAGTACTGAGATCATTTCATTCCTCACTCTGATATTTCACTTTGCCTCTAAAGTTAGAGCAGAAATAAGTGGGTTACACCGTCAAAAGGCAAACACAATGAAATGAAAATGTCTTTAAATCCTCCATCATACTGCACCACACATCCCAGTGGGTGGGCAGAGAAACTGGGTTAGACAACTGCAATAACTTAATATTAAAGTGTTATTTTTAAATTTATTTTAAATGTACTTTTTTTTCCTCATTTTCATGTTGCCCCATGAAAATGTTTTAGGGGCCTGCCATGGTCGGGGTATCTAACTCAGCAAACTCGTATACTTATTTTACCATTAATTGCACTTTTATTGTACTTGTTTCAAGGTAAATCAGACATACACATACACTACCAGTCAAAAGTTTGGACACACCTTCTCATTTAATGGTTTTTCTTTATTTTCATGACTGTTTACATTGTAGATTCTCACTGAAGGCATCAAAACTGAATAAACACATATGGAATTATGTAGTAAAAAGTGTGAAATAACTCTAAATATGTTTTTATATTTTAGATTCCTCAAAGCAGCCACCCTTTGCTTTGTTGACAGTTGCAAAACCTTGGCCTTCTCTCAATGAGCTTCATGATGTAGTCACCTGAAATGGTTTTCACTTCACAGGTGTGCCTTGTTAGGGTTCATCTGTGGAATTTCTTGCCTTATTTATGGGGTTGGGACCATCAGTTGGGTTGTGCAGGAGTCAGGTTGGTACACAGCTGACAACTGTTAGAATTCATATTATGGCAAGAACCAATCAGCTAAGTAAAGAGAAACAACAGTCCATCATTACTTTAAGAACTGAAGGTCAGTCAGTCCGGAAAGTTGCAAAAACTTTGAATGTGTCCCCAAGTGCAGTCACAAAAACCATCAACAACAACAACTCTGGCTCACATGAGGACCCCCCAGGAAAGGAAGACCAAGAGTCATCTTTGCTGCTGAGGATAAGTTCACCGAGTCACCAGCCTCAGAAATCACAAGTTAACAGCACCTCAGATTAGAGCCCAGATAAATGTCACACAGAGTTCTAGTAGCAGACACATCTCTACATCAACTGTTCAGAGGAGACTGTGGGAATCAGGCCTTTATGGTCAAATAGCTGCTAAGAAACCACTACTGAGGAAAGGCAACAAGCAGAAGAGATTTGTTTGGGCCAAGAAACACAAGTTATGGACATTAGACCAGTGGGAATCTGTGCTTTTGTTCTGATCAGTCCAAATTTGAGTTCCACCCACCATGTTTTTGTGCAACGTAGAACAGGTGAATGGATGGTCTGTACATGGATGGTTCCCACTGTGAAGCATGGAGGAGGAGGTTTGATGGTGTGGGGTTGCTTTGCTGGTGACACTGTTGGGGATTTATTCAAAACTGAAGGCACACTGAACCAGCATGGCTACCACAGCATCCTGCAGCGACATGCCATCCCATCCGGTTTGCGTTTAGTTGGACCATCATTTATTTTTCAACACGACAATGACCCCAAACACACCTCCAGGCTGTGTAAGGGCTATTTGACCAAGAAGGAGAGTGATGGAGTGCTGTACCAGGTGACCTGGCCTCCACAGTCACCTGACCTAAACCCAATCAAGATGGTTTGGGATGAGATGGACCGCAGAGTGAAGGCAAAAGGACCAACAAGTGCCCAGCATCTCTGGGAACTCCTTCAAGACTGTTCGAAAACCATTTCAGGTGACAACTCATGGAGAGAATGCCAAGAGTGTGCAAAGCACTTATCAAAGCAAAGGGTGGCTATTTTGAAGAATCTAAAATATAAAACATATTTAGAGTTATTTCACACTTTTTTGTTTAAAACATAATTCCATATGTGTTCATTCATAGTTTTGATGCCTTCAGTGAGAATCTACAATGTAAACAGTCATAAAAATAAAGAAAACCCGTTAAATGAGAAGGTGTGTCCAAACTGTTGACTGGTAGTGTAATACTATTTAATTTTATCAGTAGACATGTTGCTACATTGTCTGTATGTGCTAAATAAAGTGTAAAGCTTATCGGCTGATATTGCTAACAATGGCTAACCCTGGATAGATTTGAGGAGAGTCATCCAGAAATCCATGCAAAGGTTCACTAAAGCGCACAAACTAATACTATTTTATCAGCCCAGCTGTTGTACTGTCAGTACCAAGTGACATGGTGAAGACAATAAGTCCAAGTATAATGTTTCACTGTCTTCAAAACAAATGTAACAAAATATTTTATTTAATTGTTAAGACAAATATGTCATGTATATCAAAACAGTTATATCTGTGTTGTAAATTCAACCCTTAATAATAACATTAATAGCTAGAATGATAGAGGAAGATTTAAATAATAAAAACCAACCCATTTGATGTTACTAAAACATGATATTTAGTTGACTAAAACATGTCAGACTAAAATAGACTAAAACTAAATCAAAATTTGCTGTCAAAATTAACATTGTGTCCTTTCTGGAAGGTGGTGAACTCAGGAGGTGACGTCACTCCCAGCTCTGACTTCTGATGTAAATGGAACACAGCATAATACATTTCTTATTTTTTGTTTTTTTAGTTGTTTGCACAGGCTTCTCACTGTCTGGGTCTATATTAGCATCAAACCCAAAGCAGAAAGACATGAACACGGTGTAGAAGTAGTTTACTAATCGCAGGTCATATCATCATCACAATATTCAACAACATTATTGCATATCATGTTTTCCTAAAATTGTGCAGAACCTCTTGGTTATGCATCAGTGGTAGAATTCAACCTGACCCGGACCTGGGAGCACAGTTACATCACCTGTTTTAGATTTACAGCGGTTTCAGCCTGGCTCGGCTCATAATGTAAAATTAACTCTCCTTCCTGTTCCATATGAAAATTTAAGCATAATCCCAGAAGTGCCGTTAAAAAAAAAGCGCGCTGGCCAAAACGCAGCTCCTGGTCACACACATGGCGGTGGCAGATCATTTACCCATGAAAAATCACCACAGTGAGGTAAAGTCTTTCTCTTTTACAAGCTCTGACTGCAGCAGCAGCGGTGACCTGAGAAGGACAGTGAGGCAGATTCTACTGACACAAAAAGCAGCATGGCAGGAAGGCCATCTCTGGTTTTCATCTCAACGTTAAAGGGGTAGTTTGGATGGGGTTTAAAAAAAAAAAAAAAAAAAAAAAAAAAAAGTTATTTGCTTTCTTAGTTCGAGACAAAATCCAGAGCAGCTTGATCACTGGAACTATTTATTCTTGTTTTCAGGCAGGATCATTATTGAATCTGATGTCAGTTATCCATCATATTTTATTCGTTCTCTTTAGACGAAGATTGATTCATTCTCATGTTATTGGTAAATGACAGCTGGTTTGTTTAGCTTAACAAATAGAATGGAGACAGGAGGAAATGCCCAAAATACAACTCACAATAACTATAAATCATTCATTTATTCATCTATTGTCTACCACTCCATCCTCCAAATGAGGGTCACAGGGCCACTGAAGCCAATCCCAGCTGACATAGGGTGAAAGGCATGGTACACTCTGGACAGGTCGCCAGTCCATAGTAGGGCCACATAGAGACAAACTACCATCCACTCTCACATTCACACCCTTGGGCACTTTAGAGTGTCCAGTTAATCTCTGCATATTTTTGGACCTGCAGAAAGGCCTGAACCAAAATTTGAATTTACAGTCAAGGAACCACATTGCTTCACAATCACATGCGCCACCATTTGCTTGCAGTGAATTTAGTACAGCAGACGAAAACATCTGGACAACAAGGAGACATTGTGGGAAATTGAGCCTTTTTTTAAAATAATAAAATAGCAACCTATTGGTTTGGATGAGGTGATAATTTTAATGCATTAAGAACTTAAAACACAAATGGACAGTCAGAGATCACTGTTTACAACTAGGGCTGAACAATTAATTGCATTTAACTCAGAATTGCAAATTGCAATTTAAATATGTTACTTACAATCTTTCCAAAAGATTGCTGAGTACTTTATATTTGGATGACGTAATACTCAACACATTTTTAAACACATATCAACATACATGTATCGTTCAGCACCGGCGACAACTCAGATGCGATAATGGTGTACTGCTGCGTAATTCTTTTTGCCCTAATCCACTGTTGTACTTCTGACTTGGGAAAATACAGTGTTGTTAAAAGACCAACTACACACTATTTGGCTGATTTATTACAAACATCTGTATGGGCCAATGCAATCCAATACAAGTGGCACAACTTTAATGATGCATGCATGTTCAGGGTTGGGTTAACACAGTTAGAGATGCATTATTTATGTTCTGAGTTTTAGCACTAGGGGTCAACATCACCTTTTACTAACCTCAGTAATAAACACATTTCCGACAGTGTCATAAAAACTGAAAACTACAAGGTTTTGTAAAGACAGATAAGGTAGCACTGTTGCATTACACAGCATTCTACGGGTAATGTGGTCACCGAAAGGTACATTCATTTCAAATAAAAATTGCAAATCATTAAATTTTGTTAACAAATGTAATTTATTTTTTTCTGGCAAATCATAACGTTTACACTTATGCTGAAGATGACATGAGAATAGGAAGAGAATGGCGAAAACAACATTACACAGTCAGATCGTGACCTTAATCGTTACTGCGACAACCATCTTAATCCAGAAGACTAAGTGACCGCTGCCCAGCTGCAGCTGTTCAATGTGAAGCAGCCCTTCCATCACGGACTACAGGGACTCTATGTGCTCAGGTCACTATCCTCAATCCAGATGTTCACTGAGTGAATTCACCAAGAGACTATTCAAAAAAAAGCTAAGTTTGAAGCGGTGGAAAAGCGGTGGAAAAGCGGTAGCTGTGTACAACTCGCTCTTCAATCATATGGTTCGGGTAGGACCTGACCTCTGACCCTGCAACCTCACCTCTTGGCCTTCTTCTCCTTCATGATCTTCTTGCTCTCCTCTCTTCTTCGTTTATTGACAGGGTTTCGCGGGTCATAGATCTCGAAAGTGTCCTCGTCCTGCATGTTGGCATCTTTGACTTTTCTGGTTTGCTCATCAAACTGCAGAACATGGCCCATCCTAAATCAGATGGAGAGAGGGGTGGACAGAGTTCAAAGAACCGCAGCAGAGGATCCACTAAATCACTGCTCTATAGAACTTTTACTCAAGGCTGTTCTATTATTTTAAAATGTTTGATTTCAATATAACCACTTTTCCCATTTCAAATCCCAAAGTTAAAAAAAAAAACACTTTTTTTCCTACCAGCACATAATGAATATCATTCTTAATGCTTAGAAAATGTAAAATGTAAAAGCTGGTGTAGCTCCTAAACCATGATTAAATTAAGAATTAAATAAAGTGATTAAAGCCAAACAATTAAAAGCTATAAAAATGAATTTAGTGGACTGGTCATGAACTATGCGTTCATACAGTGGTAAAGTCTTCATGTCAGTCATGGTGTAAGACGAAATAGGTTTCCGTGTGTTTTGACACCAATTGTAACCTGTAACAGGTTCAGTTACCTCTGCAGGTGTTGTAGGTATACTTGAAAACTGTTGGGCTTTACATGAAGGGAGATTTTAAAGGGATAAAAGTGTATAAAATTTTGCTAAATTTATCAGTAAAGTTTCATACTGAAACCCGAATAATCCTCACTTGAGCTTTCCCTTCCAAGTGTGCTGAAGAACCTACTGTTTGTAGCCTTCACTTAGCATCAGAACTCAAAAGATGTTTAGTATGTCCATTATGGGCTATTGTAAACACATAGTGGTACAAAATGGTGACCTCTGTAGACCTGACCTGACTCTGATATCAACATAAAATGTTTATTTTTGGATAATGGAACAACAATTCATACAATCAGGTGATTGTACACAATAACTACAATTATTTTGTATTCATTTACAAACTGGAATACAAACTTTCACTAAGTCTAAATTATTCCCCTTATAAAAAAGATGTAAACAACTGATGGAATCAAAGCTGCATTAATGTTTTTAACTGCAATTTTGGGCAAACAGACATCTGACGTCACAGGTCAGGTATCCATGCTCTGATGAGCATGTGCTGGACATTCTCTCCTTCCGTTAAGACGATGAATTAAAAAGGGGAAGAACATGATCAGAGACAGAAGACAGACTGAAGTAGATCAAGCTGTGACTGTCAACCTTTGCAAAGATGTAGCTGACTATGACCCCAACCAACTATCCTTTCATTTTATCATACTCCGAGATAACCTACACTGCAGCTGCCTACATACAGTTGAGGATGAAATTATTAGCCTATGAAAATTTTATTGTTTTATAAGTATCTTCCATGTGCTGTTAAACACAGAAAAGAATTTTTAACAGCATTTTCAAACATCCTAGTTTTATTTTGAATGCATCCATTATGTGACTTTGCATAGAGAAATGAAATTAATTCACTGTGTAATGCTCAAACCTTTAAAAATCAAGTCAACTGAGGATTATCTCTCAATTTACACACAGTATAACATTTTCAGTAAGTGTTTGTGCTGTCACTTGAGAAAGAATCATGCCAAAACAAATTAAATTAGTTTAGACTTTAGAAAAAAGGATTGTTGAAATTCACAAAGCAGGAGAAGGGTTTACAAAGTTATCACAGCATTTCCAAGTGCCAAGAACTGGAGTGAAAAGCATCATCAAGAAATTCAAAGAGAGCCACACAATACAGAACAAGGCTGGCAGAGGTAGGAAGAGAAAGATTTCAAAGACTAAGATGTGACTAAACACCCAAGAATAACTGTCAAGTCACTAGTGAAGGACTTGGACAAGTCAGGAATTGTGGTCTCAAAGAAGACAATTACAAGAGCTCTGCACAGAAATGGACTGTGGGGTTGAAGACCAAGAAAAACTCCACTTCTGTAGAAGAGACACCTTCAGGCCAGACTGAAGTATGCTAAGGACAACCTGGACAAAGATTATACAAACTGGACGCATGTCCTTTGGTCAGATGAGACCAAACTAGAGCTTTTTGTCCACAGAGACATTGTTTATGTTTAGAGAAAGAAGGCAGAGGCGTATAACCCAAAGAACACCGTCCCCACAGTGAAACATGGTGGTGTGAGTATTATGCTGTGAGGACGCTTCAGTGTGTCTGGAACTGGGAATCTTATCAAGGTGAAGGGAATCATGAAGAAAGAAAGATATGTGAAGATTTTGAAAGAAAACCTGAAGCAGTCAGCAGCAAAACTGGGTCTGGGTCGTCACTTTGTCTTCCAACAAGACAACAACCCAAAACATATGTCGCTCCTGGAGAAGAACTACCTCCAGAAGACCAAAGTGAATGTTATTGACTGGCCTGCACAAAGTCCTGACTTAAATCCCTTTGAAAATCTTTGGGGTGAACTGAAGACGAAGGTCCATGTCAGAAGGCCATCAAATCTGGAGGAGCTTGAGAGATTTGCCAAAGAAGAATGGGCTGGGATTCTTCAGGAGACGAGTCAGAGACTTGTTGAAAAATACAACAAACGACCGCAGGCTGTTATCCAGCAAAAAGGAGACACAACTGACGATTAGCATCAGGGGGCTAACAATTTTGACCCTGCTAGTTTTGGTTTTTGTGGAATAATTTAATTTATGTGTGCAAAGTCAAATAATGGAAGTATTCAAAATAAAACTGGGATTTTGAAAAAAGCTTTAAAATTCTTTGCTCTGTAAAAAAAAAATCAATGACATTTTCAATGAGGGGCTAATAATTTTGTCCTCAAGTGTATACCCAAACCTTATGTAACTGATCGTCTCTGGACTGGTGCACAGTTTGGGTATGTTTGTATGTGTGTGTGTGCTCGGTGCTCTCTCCTGCGTTCATTTGAAAGCGGCAGGAGTTGTGACAGCTCATCTAGAATGTCATGGCTACAGTCTGGCAGACCCAGTGGGACTTCGGCTGTGTGAGCGGGCTGCTTCTGATAATTTGTCTAGCAGTCTCAGTGATGACAGTATGGCTGTATGGCCTTGGACTCATGCAGCTTCAAGACGTGAGTTCACCCTTATCAAAACCAGTGTGTGCTGCCATGATGCAAGGCTACAGAAGCCTTTTTCTATATATTTATTCTGCTTTTTTTCCATCAAGTAGGTGGTATAGATAAGGGAGCCCAGAAGGGATGGCAAGACTGTGAACTGTGAGTGTGAACCCTGTGAGGCTGTGTGCCTTAGTAGAGACCAAGGAGGAGGAAGAGGAGGAGGAGGAGGAGGAGGGGGGGGTAGAGAGGGCGAGTCAAAATTTGTAGACACAGACACAGATGGAATAGTTTACCTCTTCTGGCCCAGACTTGACTTCCAATGTCTGAGCTGTAGTAACCCACATTCTGCTTGCAGTGCTCCTTAAGTGGCACAGACTTCCCACTGGTGTTTTTCTAGGACAGCTATGCTACTGCCTCAGTTCCTCCCTCCCTCACTCTACCTGTCGGTGGTGGTGGTGGTGGTGGGGGGCACAGTGAGGCGACTACGACAGCTCCGAGCGCCAGCACTCTCAAATTCATTAGGGCCCCCACACGCAGACAGGCGTATACTTCAAGGGGGCTTCTTGAGACTAATAGCAACTACAGATTTTGTTATTCTACATCTCTCACACACAGACACTTTTGCTGGGATTCAAACACATGGTATTCATTTCAAACCCCTCACCATGTGTAGTTAGACTTCGAGATCTTTGGTGAAAAACAGAATATGAGAAGAAAACACAGCGTCAGGGCCGATTTCCTGATGGCCAATCTGGTGGCTGCGGGGTGAAATCCCACCTTTACACACACACACACACACACACATGCTGGTCTTTCATTCTTTGTGTGGACCAGAGCACACACACACACACACACACACACACACACACACACACACACACACACACACACACACTTAGTTGAACTTTCACACACATTTATAAGAACCTGAGGTGAGCTCTAGATCTGTCAAATGGTCAGGTTCATCATTCCCAAACCAAAAAGGTTTTCTGTATGAGACCAGTTTACAGTGGTCACACTATTACGATAAGCTGTTTCTTTTACAGTCCCTTCCAAGCCTGTATATCAATAGAATAACAGTGTAAAACCAGTAGAGGCTAATGAAAAGGGCTTTTTTCATGCCAACTTGTCGTGCTTGACATTCACTGTCCATAAAACAATGTGTTTGCCAAACTGCTTCTTGAACTCTCCAGGAGCCCTCAGGACTCTGCTGCTAATATTTGCTATGGGGAACAGTGTGATTTAAAGTTTAGTAGTGCTGCTTATACGCCAGGTATTTTACTCTGTCTGTGGAGATCCAGCATTCATTCTGCAGAGGTTTAAGCATTTAATTACTGTATGTTCACCATAAAACACTGACAAAAATGTGCCTGCAATGAAATTACTGTAATTTCAGATATGAAATGCTAAAACTCAAATGGGAAAAGTTGTCAGTACCCATAAATATAACCTGTCAGTAAAAGATCTGTACTGATGTATATGTTGTCCTTCTCCAGTCTTGATGTCTACCTAAAGCCTCTTACACTTGAGTTTGGCCATTCACACACACACATACTCACAATTTGTTGTTCTTCAATTTGTTGTCATGACCCCTTCCTATAACTCAGGTAGGCTATTGATATAGTGCACATATGGGCAACATATGGCCTTGGGGCAGGATCCGGCCCACAAACCAGTTTTATCCAGCCAGTGTCCTTTTTACAGTTTACCTTAAGTTGGCTCTTTCTCAGCTCAAGTGACAGATGTACATTACGATATTAGCAGTTGTGAGCTGTTGAGTATTAGCAGTTGTGATGTCAGAATCGGATGTAAGATGAGGAATGGCTTCAGAAACAGACATGTTGTCTCAGGGTGTCGCGTTTTTAACCAAATGTGGACATCTAAATATTTTTTGTTTCCACAACAGTTGTTTCAAAATCCTACATGGTGAGACCTTGAGAGATAGGATGAGACATAGCTCAAGATCTGTAGAGTACTATGCAAAGTGCAAAACACAGACCAAACATTTCAGTTTGCACGTCCACACTGATAGCATTTTACTAGCGCAACACAACCAGACATTTATTTTTGAAACTGTCACAGAAAAGGAAAAGTATTAGGGAGGTTATACATCACAGCTAAAAAATGTTTGCATTTTTACCACATTTTTACAATTTTTTTTATTTCATTTTAAAAATATAAATACTATATATGTTGCATATAAAGATGGGCTTAATGATCATTATTTCTTTAAACCCTTTATTTGTGGCCATTTGCTTGCTTCATTTATATTTATTCCAATATGACAACCTGACTTGTTAGTCTAGGTTAAGAAACTTAGGATTAGTATATGACAAACCTAAAAAAATGCAACTTTTATGGGATGCTCTCTGGCTGGTACATATTAATGTCTTTTCAACTTCACTTCTCTAATGTGTAAAATGCACTTGTTGTTTGTGTGTTTCATTAGCTATCAAGCCCAACCAACGCTTGCAAGGAGAAAGGTTTCCGTGGAGACAGTATTATACAGTGTAAAAATATCAGTAGATTATTAGATTAAACTTGGAGCAATTTATTAACAAAAAATATAATCACTTTAAGCCTTTTTCTATCCAGGGATGAGAGGATGACCTGAAATAGTGGCCTCAGGTAACATTCACCGTATGTTTGAATGTGGGAGGTGGAGCTCCTAAAGGAGCACTGAAGAGTGCGGGCTGTATTTGTTTTATTTATTTGTTTTGCTGTTGAGTTGCATTGAATTCCTGCTGTTAAGTGTAGTCCAGCCAACACAAGATTTTTTTGACATACTTACATTTGGGGGTTGAAAACCTATGACACAGACTTGGATCTTGATGTGGATCCACAATGAGCAAAATTACTCATATTGGCAACAACATTTAACTCATTCTTTGATGACAACATATTTCTAATAAACTGATATATAGCTGGTGTGAATAATGGCAATGATGACAATCTTTTAAATGAAGATAAATGACTTCCCATGTTGATCTCTCTGTCACCTGGGAGATATCCCACTCATACTTTTTCAGCCTCAAACTGAAGTCATGGTTAGACACGTGTCTGGCTTTCTGTTTCTACAGGACAAATACACTCAAACAAATCTTGATTCCACATTGATGGATGAAATCAAATGAATAAAAATTGAGAAAAACGACCACATGCTGATCAATGCTAAATATTATTGGGCTTACTGACCATCCTGTATCGTCATCTTCAGCCAGCTCCTCCACATCTTCCTCTGGAGTGTCAGTGATGGCTGAAGACAACTTGGACTTGAAGTGATTCAGAAGGGCCAGTGTCTGCAAGGCAAAAAAAGAGACAATTTAACGTCATTAGATTGCACAGCAAATGATGGTGTTCCATCCCCCCAATCCCTCCATTTTATCCTGATTTATCCTCCACATGAGGGTCAAATTCAGTAAATAATAACAACTCCCTTCTTACCTGTTGCTCTCTGTTTGAACCCTTCTTTAGTTTCTGTTTCCTCAGCTCTTCGTACTTCTTTCTTCCCTCCAGGTATTCAGCCACCGCCTCATTGGTTGGCTTTTTTTCCTCTGGAGAGACAAAAGAGACATTTACACTTAAACATTATCAAAACTGCCCAAGTATATACATTCTTATTTGGGCCCCCGTTGACTTTCCTACTAAACAAAATTAGACACTGCCTCAATGCTAATAATAACTCCACCTGGGTCAGAGTTAATATTTTCATTGGTCAATTTATCAAGTAACCAAAATTCTCTTACACTTCACCACCAATCTTAATATATATACATAAAATATATAGGTCAAAAGTGTAAGTAAAAATTAAATGGTATTTATCAACAACACATCTTTTACAGCAACTACGTCATCTCTCCGTAAAGCAAAGGGGGATGCATTTATATTATAAATGGTCATTCATAAAGTATAAGTAGGCATAGTTACACAGTATATTTTACATTAGGGCTGAAGAGTTTGTGTAAAATAATCAATTGCTATTTTTCTGACTATGCTGTGATGGCAACTCAGGCATTACCACATGAGCTACCTTCAAAATATTATCTAATGCAATAATAAGCACTTATACATATTAGTATTACATGTTTAATTGGCATAGAACATACAACTATCAAAAAGTGAAAGATTAAATTGCAGCATTTGAGATTTGATGACTGCATTTCTTTCAAATTGCAATTTGATGTCAAAGCAATTATTATTTCAGTCCTATATTATTTATCCTATATTTTAATGTCATTTCAGTGAAATTTACTTTATGCACTGACATTAGCTGAAGGTGAGCATTCCAGATAGATATTTAAAATAAAAACAGGATGTTGACTGTGTTCATTGTTGTTGATTACCATAAGTGCAATTTTCCCAGTTTTCTTCCTTTCTGTTTTATCTATAAAATTAGAAAAAAAGGCACGAGTTTATGGAAATATAATAACATAAATGACCTGGGAACTATAATATACTGCATAATCAGCTATAAAAGTAAAAGTAAAAATACTAAATCAGAACAATTCTCTGATGCTAAAAGGTGTCATCTGCAGGGTAGAGGAAATACCATGGCTTGACATGATCTGGCACTTGACAGATGAGCAGCTAAAATGGGCAGAACATGATCAGAGAGAAAAGGCAGAAGGAAGTAATGCACGTCAAGCTGTGGCGGTGACGGAACATGATAATAAGAAAAGAGAAAAGATGAGGCAACTTTGGGGCCTTCCTCTCATCTCTGACAGACACTCTCTGGAGGAATTCATACTTCTGCCAACCTTTGCAAAGATGAAATGGATGATGACCCCAACCTACTAACCTTTCACTTTATCATCACTCAAAGATGACCTACATTATTATGTAACTGATCGCTCAGGGGGAGGGGGAGACACTCTAAATTCAGTGTAAGAGTGAAAGATTGTTCTGTGTTTGCCCTGCGATGGAGTAGCGGCCTGCCTAGGGTCTATCCTGGCAATGCCAGGTAGGATAGATTCCCACCCCTAATTGTACATTCAATCTTCACTCTCCTAAATGTTATAAAACTGGATCTACAACCTTTCATCTATCAAAAAAATGAACTTCAGGAACAATGTCAAAACTTGTGTTGTTAGAGCTTTCATAAACTTTTCACTTTTAATTTTGTGAGCTGGTTTTGGTTTTCCTCATTTCTCTGACAGTAATATTTCAATTCATCAAGAAAATAATCAACAATAATGATTAGAGTGAAAAATTTACCAGTAAACTGGTGTTCCAAATAAAGGGGTATATTCTGTATGTGTTTCTAAATGCCTACAGAGAGACAACAGTTGTGGGAGCCTTGTGGAGGCGAAGCAGGGGAATTATTTTCCACCAAACGGTCACCCTGTGCAGTAGGTTCAACAGTGTCTCATCATGGCTGAACACAGAGACAATCAGAGTGCTGACATTAGTGCCTCATGCAGTTTATGTGCTTCTGTAAATCTCCCAGCTTAGACACTCAGGCAGTGGAGTCACAGAGGGGCAGACAGTGAGCACAGTCTGCTGGAGCCCTCTCTTTCCACAACAAAATGTGATGTCACACACACACACACCCACACCCACAAACTGGTTTCCATGACTTCAGAGGAGATTGCACTGACTTACATTCATTTCCTGGAGACTTACTCTAACCTTAATCATAATTACTAGTGCCCTAACTCTAACCCTGACCTTAACCTAACCCTAACCCCAGCCTAACTTTAAAACATGTCTTCACCTTAAAATGTAGTAATTTACATTACGGGTACTTCATTATTGTCCCCATATGGCAGCAAAGCCCCCATAATGTGACTGTGTAAACAGATTTAGGTCCCCACAACATAAGGAATACCAGGTACACACACACACACACGGCCAGGCCAGAGGAGGACTGTGTCACCACACTGGCCAAGCTGTGCCACTCCTGACTGGATGCTCTGACACATTCAGCTCCACAAAATAAATGATGTAATGCAGAAAACATTCTTAACTTGTGAGAGCTGCAATTTCATGACTTTCTGCCAATGTGTGTTTATTTATTTTTTCTTTTTCATCATGAGCTTAACTGTGAAAAGTATGTTTACCAAGATCTACTAATTAGGACCATATTACAGAAATACAACATAAATTAAAGCACAAAATGCAGAAAAAGCTTTTGGAGTGACAAAAACCTACATTTAATGGAATAAAATAACATACATTTAGACTTTAGATTGAAACAGAATTTCTTTGCACTATGGTACACTTAGTGAAAAGAACAGATGATTAGATAGTAAAGGATTAATTGAGCATTTTGGGAAATTTGCTTTAGATGATATGACAGATATCAGTCACATATTTGACAACTCAGTATGAAGTTATAACTAGGAGAAGGTTTAATTTAACTCCACTGAATAGCACTATTTACTTACAGTAAAAAGACACAGGTTCACGATCCAGTGGACCGAGGGCCTGTCAGTATGGAGTTTGCATGTTCTCCCTGTGTGCGTGTTGGTTTTCTTCAGGTACTCCAGTTTCCTCTCACAGTCCAAAAACATGTAGAGGCTACTTGGACGCCCTAAACTGACAGTAGGTGTGAATGTGACTGTAAAGACTGTACTCCTTCTCTCGTGCTGTGTAAGCTCCCCATGACTGGGTGGTAGACAATTAATTAATTAATGAAGACTAGAAAGGGGTAGGCCAGGATATGTTTGGAATTATCAGAAAAGAATTCCATATTAGCCTTGTAATACTCGTACACCTACTGTGTTTATATTTTCAAAATCATTGGAAGGTTTTGCAGAGAAGAAAATGTTGTATTAGCGGAAGAAATAAGTTCACCTCAGGAGAAACCTAACTCAACAACTAGAGTTGCACAAGGTGTTTGACATCTTAGAAAAATCATCAACAAGTGCTCATGTTTCTCTAGGCTTTTAGGCTGTGGAAACATCGAATACTGAGCAATGACAGCTCTGCAAATCTAAGTGCCATGCTTTCCTAACTCCCCCCCCCCCCCAGTGTCCTCACAAAAGTCTGCTCTACTGCTGATGGGGCAAATCTTTTCCTCATGATTTATGAGACACAACAAGTGATCTCTCCCCAATCTCCTCTCCTACTCTTAGACTATGACATGCTGAATGTTGACTGATGATGCCCTCAGGTCCTACATGGTGAACACACATCACCCCTTCTCCAGCTGTTGTAACTAACTACTATCTTTGAGTTTGATGGCCTTTCTAACTACATTCCTCCCCTCTCCTGTCACCTGGGTTCAAGGGAGCAACAAATCAAACCCGCTGATGTTGTAGCAACCCAGGACTGTTGTGGACCACAAACGCTTCTTGCATAAGACTAAAGTTCCTCTTCTCTGTTCAACGACCCTCAGTTTTTACAGAAAATGCAAATCAACATGGTACTGTGCTCATCAATCACCAAAAGAAACATCAAAAAATGTTGTCTGCCAGGACCTTAAGGTCAACACCACCTATCATTGTCAAATATGCAACTAAAAAGACTATATGATCATATTTCAGACATGTCCGGTCAAAATTACTAACCTGCTCAAAAACTCTCATGTGGTGTTATTGAAAGGACCAAATAACAAGGTAAACTTAATCACGAGGTAATATACCTGCTGCAATAGTTCTTTAAAATCAACATGACAGACACCAGTCTTATGAGACATTTAGAGCACACAGGCAGAACCTATATAATATTCTAAATAGGATAAAGACATGACATCACATAAGGTGGGTATTAAATGGACAGTAATTTCAGAATGGCCCTTTTTGGGTGTGATGATGGTAAAGTGCTGCGATTCAAATGATGAAAATTGAAGTGATGATGGTTGAAAAATCATTCAGAAATAAAGAAAAGGAAATGAAATGTGTGCTTCAGATGATGACAAAATTGAAGATACTACGGTTTTATTCCAGAATGCAAAGATCTGCACATCTTATAAACACATATTTTATTCTCAATAGAATGAAACAACATGTCAGATGTTGAAACTGAGACATTTTACCATTTTATGAAAAATCTTGGCTCATTTTGAATTTGATGGCAGCAACACATATCAAAAAAGGTTGTAACAGAGGCAACAAAAGGCTGGAAAAATAAACGAGTCTTTGACAACGAGTTAGGTTAAATCACAACAAGTCAGTAACATGAATGGGTATAAAAAAAGAACATTCCAGAGCTAGAGAAACTTTATGCGCAAGGGACAAGGCCTAAGGTTAAAACTGGGTGCTCATGATGTTCGGGCCCTGAGGAAGCAATGCATTAAAAACAGACATGATTCTCTACTGGAAATCACTGCATAGACCCAGGAACACTTCCAGAAATCACTGTCAGTTCACTGTGCAATCCACAAATGCAAGTTAAATTTGTATCATGCAAAGAAGAAGCCATATGAGAACACAATCCAGAAACACCGCCGTCTTCTCTGGACCAAAGCTCATTTAAAATGGTCTGAGGCAAAATGGAAAACATACTGAATCATCACCACAGCATGGCTTTACAGGAGAAGAGTCCAGGTGCTGAACTGTCCTGCCTGCAGTCCAGACCTTTCACCAATAGAAAACATTTGGCGCATCATGAAACAAAGGCCCAGGACTGTTGAGCAGCTAGAATCCTGCATCAGACAAGAATGGGACAACATTCCTTTCTAAAACTCCAGCAATTGGTCTCCTCACATCCCAGATATTTACAGTTGTTAAAAGAAGAGGGGATTTTACTCAATGCTAAACATCGCTCCTGTTCCAACTGTTTTGATATGTGTTACTGACATCAAATTCAAAATGAGCTAATATTATTCATGAAATGGTAAAATGTCTCAACATCTCATAGGTTGTTTATATTCTATCAGGGATAAAATATTTTATCAGATTTGCAAGTCATCTGTTTTTATTTACATTTTACTCACCAGCCTCTGTACTGTATAAACATTTTATCCTGTGTCCAACATTGCTTTAATGTGTAAAATAACTAAACATTAAAAAAATAATATCTGGTGAGGGCGCTAGCATAGAAGTCAAGGTGATAGCAGATTTTTCAACCTTTCTGTTTAGCCATTAGTCATACTGGGGGATCATGGGCTGTTTGCTGATACTACATAATGCATTTTAAAGCCAATATGCCAAATGTATTTTGTTATGCTCATACCATTTTTATAGGGGTAGTTTCTGATGAAGCTCCAGTTATTTAACTGATCCAGGTGGTGGTATATGAAGCCTGCTACTGCATTACATG
Organism: Brachirus orientalis; assembly: GCA_016785285.1. NCBI lineage: Eukaryota > Metazoa > Chordata > Actinopteri > Pleuronectiformes > Soleidae > Brachirus > Brachirus orientalis. The sequence continues at coordinate 1,276,911 of JAFBJR010000905.1, forward strand.
TTATTAAATGAGATTATAAATATGTATATTTGGACAGGGTTGTTGATATAATATGCTCTGTAAGCAAAGTAAGTCTGATTTGGTCAAAGAGGTACAGTATTTTGAAAAGAATTCACAGTTTTTCCCCACTTTACATGACTCAAAATCTATCAACGCCTTAGAACACCTTTTGCATGTACTTGGCATCATCTCATTATGTCAAACAGTAATTTTAGACACACTTTGCTTAATTCTTGAGTGTCTGTGGGATTATATAAGAACTGCAAATACATAAAAAGGGCTGCACCTCAGCAATATTTAACTGCATCAAAATTGGATGTCATTTTGAATCCTGTTTCCAGTTGAATGGGAACTTCTTTGTGGGAAATTTGCATAATCTCCCCTAGTGAGTGGGTTTTCGCCACAGTCCAAAGACATACAGACTGAGTTTACTTGAGCAAGAATGGGGTATTGGTAAAGTATAGTAATTGGTAAAGTAAAGTATAGAAGTTTTCCAAGTTCTATCTGAAGGGAACCCCACATACATAGTAAATCTATATAATTAAATTATAATGCATCTTCAAATTTTAAAGAAAAGTTTGTGACCTCCAGTGGGTCAACTTCTCACCTCACTGATGTACTGTATATCTGTAATCCTGTGACATCAGTGCTGGGTGTGGTTACAGGTGCAACTAAGCACTTGTCCATACACAAAATTAGTCTTTAATCTGGAAAGCTGCTTCAAGGCTTCAGGCAGCCATGAAAAGATTTACACATTAGCTGCAATCATGCTTTAGCTTGAGTAATGGCAAACGAGTGTGAATCAAAAAATGGACTGGTGAATTAAAATAGTAGCCAACGGAGGAAGTAAGATGTTATGTGGAATAAATCACATACTTTTCCATAACTTAAAGAACCTTTCACTGTGTGTGTGTAGTATATTATATGTATGTATGTGTATATATATATATATATATATATATATATATATACAGTATATATAATGTATGCATATACTGTGTATAAACTTTAATTCACCTTTTGAAAATGCTCGTCCCATGTGTGGAAAGCTTTGGCCTTGGTAGTGCTACTTTCAGTGTGTTTTGGTCTGTGTCAGTCTCAGTCCTCACACAACCTTGACAATTTATACATTGTTTGAAAGCTCAAACTCTCTTGATTCTATTTCCAGAGTGTTTGGAAACACATGTCCATAAAAGGTACAACAACATACTAATTTATTTATGCCAAAATACAGAAAATTGAAAAAATAAAATAGAACTATTCTGCTGTCTTTGTCCTTCTCTGACTTTGAAATGAGTTTTGTATTATTACTGTTGGAAAGAGACTAATGACTACAACCAAAAGGATTAAAGAACAGTAACTTTTTTATTTTGCTTATATTGTAATTTAAGGGCTTGTGTTTCAAAAGGTTTCAAGTAAGATTTCATTCTGGTTTGAACAACATGTGTTTGAAACATTTAATGAGACTAGGACTTAATATATTTTATGTTTAAGTGTATATAAGTGCATATAAATGCATCAAGTATGAACAAAACTATATGATAGCAGCTCCAGCCCTCAAACATTTTTTTGTTTTAAAATGTATACTGACCAAAGGAAGAAAGGCATGTGAGTGAAACAAGACCAGCGACTGACCTTCACAAAGAGGTCACAGCAGAACCAGCAGGATGATTTAAGCTTTACGGGATGACAGTGCTGTTCCTTAATGTGTCTGTGAGGCTCAAACTGCTGTGCGGCTTCTCCAGTGGGATGAGATAAAACAAGCCCTCGCCACAGTGCTCCTCTGTAGCCGCGCTGAGCTTTAAGATTTATAGCATCTAAGAATTTAATCTAATGGAATTAACTTTTACTTTCAAGATAGAAGTGTAATGAAGAACTCTTAAAGAGAGACTCCTGCCTGTGACTAGAAGCTCAAAACACATTTAAACACCAATGCCAATGTTCTGTGGGGAAAAAAGTGAATATATTCTTAAGATATTGTACTCCTCAGAACTGGCATTAAAATCCATACTGAGCGATTCAATTACAAGTTGACAGCCTTAAATGTGCCTGTTTACATCTGATATCAAAATGTGTTCTTCGTGTGTCTCCTGTGACCATGTGTGATTGTATCTTGTTTTATGTGGCTGCACACGCACATTGTAATCACGTCTATTTTTTGAGAAGAAAATTATGTTTTTTAATGATTCTGACTCTACATATGTGCCTACTGTCAATGTTGAGAGAGAGAGAAAGAGAAATCTGAAAACAACAGAAGATTTTAATTATTTGAAAAAAAAAACCAAAAAACATGTGTTGATCAGTGTTAATATTGTGGTGGTGGCTATAAATAAATAAATATAGCACTGAAAAGTGTAAAAAATACTGTGATACTGCAGCCAGTTGGGGGACCTAAGCTGAGAAGGCAGTCTCTAATCCTACCTGAGGATGGACTGCGTTCTTACAGCTCAGGAATGTGGACATGAGTCCTTAAACCACCTCTTCATGTGTTGTTTTGTAATCGGATCTGAGAATGAGTTCAGGACAGATTGGGAGTGTTCACTTCGGAAATTAGCGCTGTCCATTTGTAATCAGATCACTCAGGATGAATGCTAAAACCAGGCGTGGAAAGGGCCTTAAGTGGATGTAGATTTTAATAGGCCTGTTTATGAAGGCATTTTGGTAGCAAAACTCCTGTGTACTCGTGCCAGTAAACTTTTATACAAAAGTCACAATGTGTATCATAGAAATGGAAGTCTACCCTGTAAATACAACACAGACGTTACAAGTTCGTTATTACAGCTACACAAATCCCATGCTACACCTCACAAATGAAAATCATCCTACGTTCCCGTTTCACTACAGTATATTTGGTGCAAAACACCTGTATATAAAAGTTGGGAGACGACACTTACTGGCAATATTGTTGCTTATATTGTTAATAATAAGCAAATAATTCTCAAAAATTATTTATTGATTTTTTTTTTTTTGAAAAAGCTATTAAATATTAATTCTAGGGAAAACATTCAATTTATGCCTTTGAATGATGACAAATAAAACAGTGGACAGTGCTAAGTTCCAATGTGAACACTCCCAATCAGTCCTGAATGCATTCTCCAATCTGATTACAAAACACATGAAGAGGTGGTGCAGTGACTTGTGTGGAAGACACTGACTATGTGTAAGTGCCTCTTAACAACCCCACTTCAAAAATCCTGAACACTCTCTTTGACAGTGAATAACAATGTAATGATTGTGATCTTTCACCTTAAATCAACACAGAAATCTTGAACCAGTCAGCAGCACGTCATGAGTGGACTTGCTGTCTGAATTTAAAAACCTAAAACCCTCTGAGTTTGTGGAGTCAAGAACAATGCTTGAGCAACCAACCCCCCCCAACCTTGTGAAAACTATTGTGTTATGTTGCACAACATACACTCACACAACCTCAAGCTAAGCTCTGCACTGAAGTGGTTTTTGTCATTTTCAAAAATGTGTTCCAGCATCAGCAAAAATCCAAAGATTGACTGCACTGTGACAGACCCCAGACCCGAGGAGCTTTAGGAGGGAGGGACGTAGATTTTTTTTACAGAAAGACAAAATTACCAAAGCTGCAAACTCACAAACACACACAGTTTGATGTGCAACTGTGGCGGCCACTTAACAATTTTTACCCCCACAATTTTCTGCAAGCTGTAACACAAAAATGCAGACCCTTTAGGGGGAAGGGGGAAGAAAAAGACTTCTGCAACTAATTGACAAAATCAGAGGGTTGCCTGTCTTAGTGTCCATTAGAAGGGAATGCAGCATAGACCACCATCTTAGAGATTTCCTTCATACATTTTTCTTTTTTAAACATTACTGAAAACATCACATTGTGGTCAGAGACATGTGCAGTATATTATACAAAAAAAATTCTTAGTGTAATGGGCAACAGTGACATCAGTGGCATCAGCCAGAAAATATGGGGGGTGAAAGATGCTTACTCACCCTCCTTGAATTCATCTACAGCAGGTTTAGAACTTTCTTCTTTCCTTTGCTTTATGGCCTGCAGTTCCTTTTTCAGTTGTCGTGCTTCCTTGCGCAATTCCTCACTGTGAGCAAAGAAATTATAGCATTTTAGCTTAATACATTCAGTAAAACAGCTAAACAAAAATGTAAACATAGGGATGCACAATATCATCGGCACAATATTGATATTGGCAAACACACCAAAATCTGCCAATTCCTCCTTGACTTTCATATTGGCCCCTTCTACAACTATTTTATTTTTATTTTCTTTTATCTTGCTCATTTAAGAATATTTTCTGCTGTGACATGATCAGTAGGTAAAAATATTATGTTAATTTCACAACAGAAAAGACTAAATTACCTCTGCAGTTGAGCACAAGGAAAAACTTATATACTGTATATCAACATTGGTATTGGTTATAAGCTCAAACACTCCTGATAAAGTGTAGGCAAAAAGTGCACCCATATTTATACACAAATGTAACAGAGAACAAGTTCACAGACAGGGGTCAGTCATTATCACAAATTTATAGTGAATAGTTAACAGACTTTCGTCTGCACTGGTTACTGCTGTAAACAACTTATATACATGATTTCCAAAAATGACATTAATGCTCTGAATGAAGCTGGTCTTTAACATTATGCTTCTCAACATTTAATGTTCATGTGGGCAGAAAAGAACAAACATAAAATTCACAGTGCAAATGTTCTATAAAAGCATGTTACTCCAACGAACTTCATGCAGCCTCAGTAAAATAAAGGCTCCTGGACAGCACCAGGAGGGCTGTTAGAGGTTGAGCAGAGTCAAGTCAGAAAACTGTCAATGTGTTTCTTGTTTACGGATGAGTAATTGTTCTTGTAGTAGTACTTAGTCATTTCCAGAAGAAAAGGAAATGACTCTGGCAGAGGTAGTTAAGCATTTTTAAACACCTATTTCGTCATGTAACATTTTTAATTAGTTGTATGTAAGAAACCAAAAAAAATAAATAAATAAATGTGTATATATATATATATATATATCATTTTCAAGAAGTGCTGAGTTAAATCCTATATCAGGATCACATCAGTCAAAAGAGACAAGTCTAATGTCAAGTCCCAAGTGAAGACCAAAGAGTCAAAGAAATGACTTCTGTCCTAAGGGAAAAGAAGCAAGTCTTATGTCAAGTTCCAAGTCAAGACTGAGACCAAAAGTCCAAAGTCAAGACCGGCAAATTCCAAAAAAAAAACAACAAAAAAACTAGGGGTGGCTTAATAACACTTTTTTGTATTTTATACTGATTATCTGCAGATACTGATAGCCCAATGCATTTGTTTTACATCTTTTAAACCATTAACCTGTAAACAACACATTTGTACAGATGCACCTAGCCATAATCAGCCATTTCCAGAACATAATGCTCCAAATGTGTAAAAAATGTTCTGTTCCTATTAGAAAGAAATACATGGCCTACAACATGATTCAGCTAAAAATGCTGCTGGAGTTTTTATGTGCATTTTTACAGTCTGTACTTGGTGAAGCATGGATCACAATGGATTTTAAGTCCGTTTTTACAATGTCCAATCTAGTAATTTTGACCAATATCAGATCAATATTGATGTGTCTCATTCTTAGTTAAGGCCAATAAACTCCAAATTCTGTCCTTAGTCAAGACCTTTAAGTGCCAAGTAGTAATCCTAAATCATAACCAATCAATCCAGATTTGAGTGTGAAGTTGACTTGGGCAACTCTAATTTCAAGTTTCCAGTCAACCACAACAAATCCCAATAAAGTCTTTGGTCAAGGCAGTCCAAAGACAAGACTCTGATGCAAAATCCCAAATTGAGATCAACACATTCTGAAGATATTTCTCAAAATATGTCACGTCAAGAAAAGCAACTTAATTATTGTCTCAAGTCAGGAGCAATACACCCGAAGTCAAATCCCAAACCTTGTTTTGAATCCTTGTCTGCACCCTAAGCCAAGTTGTCAGGTCAGGTAGTCCCATTCTTTAGACCCTGTCATGTGTCTCATGTCCAAGTCTCTGCATAAACACAGTGAATAAAATGGAGGGAGCAACACTTTGGAAGCCACAGGGCATTATTGCTTTTAACTATGGAGTTAACAACATAAATATCCCATGATAACTTGAAATATACAACCGTCTAATACTGTTTGTGGCAGCAGTAATAAAAACATCTTATTCCTTTCCCAAAGTTGTACTACATTAAGTGTTACGGGCACCATAACCCTTATGAACCCCTATAAAACCTTTAACTAGATGACAGAGGTAGGCCAAGGCACATTTTTGAATCCTTGATTGAAAGTAGCATCCATTGGCGCAAAGCCCAGTACATTCAAGGCTAAATGCGACTCCGAAGAGAGGCCAGTGATGTTAATTATTGTTCCCTTTCATTTGATTGAGACTACAGCCAGTTACAGAGCAGATATTTTATGTCAGGAAATGATAATATTTTTGCACTGCCCGACAACTCTGTTTTGGTCCCATCTGCTTATGGAGCTACAGCGCTCAGGTAAGCTGCACAGTCTGGGGCCTTGGCCTACAAACATGCGGCGAGGCGTCTCCAGACAAAACAATGGCTGCCTTTGTTTCTTACATCTGCTTCTCTGAACTGACATTCATTTATACCAATTTCTCTCCTTTTATCTAAAACTTTCATTCTTGTGCTTGCAGCATTCCAACAGTCTTGTTAGTATCTCTTGGTTTAATTCTCTGACAATGTCTGCAGTGAGGCATCGAGGCATCAAACTGAGTGACATTTTAACTCCAAGTGCCTCTACAAATATTAACAGCTGTGGCTGACTTGATGTCACGTCTCCTCCTCGTTAGCTTCCCTGCTGCTCCTGAGGATACACATGAGGAATCAGTCAGACATGCAGTTGTTAGTGCTCTGCTTTGCTTAAGACAAAAAAAATGTTGCAGTTGAATCCAGACTCTAGCTACCAAGAGCCAAAGTGGTTGGCAGGGTCAGACTTGGCCTGTGTGAGGAAGCCTCCTGCTCAGCTCTGTCTAGAAGCAATGACAACAAACCTCTTTTTCTGGGACACGTTTTACATACAGTATGATAATGCAAGTCATATGCGACAAACCAGAGGTAAGCTGAAAAACATTCAAATAGATTCAAGGCAGACTGTTGGCATCCATATAAACTAAATATGGCCACTTTTTTCTGTTTTAAAATGTATAATTACTGCAGTAGGTGGGCAAAATAATATAAATGCTGTAAGTCAGTGATGGACTGCATATGAGACTGTTTAATTATAATGCAGTAATTCAACTCTTTTGAGAATGTCATTATGACTGTAAACATTTTGCAAGGATTTAAAACGTTATGTGTTTAACTTTTAATATGATCAAAAGTCTGTTCTATTCAAGCCATTGTCAAATGAGTTCACACAATGGTGGTTAAGTCTATCAGCTACAAACAGCTCTCTCTGTGTCTCTGTATAGCAGTGAAATGTCTGTGCTGTTTACAGGAAGTGATTAGTTTTATGTCAAGACTCACAGAGGCAACAGCAACATCAAACTAGAAAGCAAGGTTTCCCATGAAATGTGTAAGAAATTAATTCTACTGTTCAAAAAAACCTGCTCGTTCAGCAGTTTGACAAGATAAATTGTTCTTGTCCCTGCCCACCCAGTGCTGCTGTATACACAATAAAAACTCCCTCAGTCAGGTCTGATAGTAATGAATATAATAAATAACAGAACACTGAGTATAGAGCTGAAGCATGTCCGCAGACTGAGCTCTAAGGACTGAGTGTGGTTTGAGTGAGTGAGCTTTTAATGAGAATTATTTTTAGCTAAATGCAGCTTTTTGTTGGTATATAAATACACACACTCACATGACTCGAGCACAACTTAAGGCTCTTACTTGAAGAGAGATCGACCTTTCCTCCAGGAGTGAGAGGTCAGCTTTCATCCACGCATACAGTACATTCTGCAGTGAGTGAATCTTTGGAGTGAGTGATAATCTGCTGCCTGTCTTGACATGCTGCATTCAGAAAACAAGTATCCAAGGCAACAAACAAACAATCAGCTCCACAACCCCACTGCCAATGAGGAGAAAGAGGCCAGAAAGCACAGACAAAAAGCCCCAACACCACCTGTTACGACACACCTTGGGGCTCAGCAGAAATTCCTCCTGGGACCCTCACCTCACAACACTGAATAGTACAAATATTTTTGCTTCAACACACTTTGACTTGTATACAGTGACATTGCTCAGGCATCGACAATCTTTAATGGATTTTTAATGGATTTGTTTTAACACACACACACGCACACACACATATATTTATTATAAAAATTTAAATACTAATTTCAGTTATAAGTCAACATATACATGCTACTGCGTTATTACAACCTTTGCCTTAAACTCATTATGATGTTAACACATAGTAACACCATTCATGTTTATGCTGATTCCCTACAAAAGTTATGGTGTTCTCTTATGGTGTTCTCAGCAGGACGCATGTGAGTGATTTGACAAACATGCTATTTTAAAATTGCATGTCTGAAATAAGGGCAGTTGAGTTTGTTTGATTTCTGGAATGCCGATTGGGCAAAGGAATCATCTTTCCCCATTTTCGGTGTCCTCATATGTTCATGTTTTTCATTCAGCAGAATCTATAGAGCCAGATGGAACTTAAGTTTGAAATAGCAAAGCTTTGCTGATGCCAGCAAGGAGTGAGGTCAGTTTAAAAAAAAATAATTAAGGGATTCACCAGGAGCTAACTGCACCAGCTTTTGCAGACCAAGTTTAAACATGGATGTGTACTTAGTGGAGATGTACACATCACTAAATCAAACCAGGTCACACCACAAAAACTAATTTGTGCACACAGATTTGTTGTTGAAAAATATTTATACACATCCAACTTTTGCACATTATGACCAGGCTGAAAACTCCCTCAATCATTTGTAAGCTGCATGAATACTACAACATTGTATACACTCACTGGCTACTTTATTAGGTACACCCATTTAACTGCTTGTTAACACAGCCAATCACAACTCAGTGCACAGTGTATTTAAGCATGCAGACATGGCCAATACAAGCTGGTAAAGTTCAAACTGAGCATCAGAACGAGTAAATTTAAGCTCTTTTTTGATGAGGTGGTCTAAGTATGGAGATAAAATGTATTTGGAGTAGAAAAAAAGTTACGTTTACAAAGGATTAGCAGTTAGATTAAAAAAAAGAGTTTGGTGGATGATACAGTAAATCCCTTTTGACTTAACTGCTTGACTAAAGCAGTTAAGGCCACTACCATGATGTCTAATGATGTCATGATGACCAGCAGGTAACTAAGATAGTAATTTATATGTGAGGTATACATTCATAACCAGTCCACTAAAGAACATTATTATATTCAGTACAGGTAAACAGCAACGTTTGAAGAATGGAATTAATGAGAATTCAGAAGAGTTCACAGAGTAAACCTTATGCCCCAGAGAAGAAGCATCCACTCATTTATACATTACATCCATATATGCACGCAAGAGAGGAGACTGCTAATCAATAAAGAAACATGAAAGCACTCAGCTTTTATAATTAGTTACCAGATAAACAAAGTGAAATGAATCAGTTTTGTGACTCCCTGCCAGTCCTTGCAGACTGAGTCTACCTGTGGGGCTGCCAGCTACTGTCACTGATTCAGAAAACTAAGAAAAAAAGGAGAGAGAGAAACCCAGAGAGCTGTGGATGATTAAGTTTTCATAAAGAAAGCATATGAAGTGATTGGCAGTAAACCAAGAAGTCTCTCATGATTCAGAGCCTTGCATTTAATACTCAAGAGTCTGGCAGGAGTCTGAGGCTGACACAGGAATTCAACAACCTTAAAAATAGTACAGTGATGACTGTATGGTTCATCAAAAATTCAGTCGTTTTCCAAAATGCACAAAACAGGCGTCCTTGCCTTTTTTGGATTTCTCTGCATTCTTATTTTCCATCCCTTCAAAAAAAAGTGACTTTAAGAAATGTAGTCACTGATGAAATCAAAGAGTTTTTAAGATAAAATATAGCCATGGCGTGAATGTGACATGAAGAGTGTATGTTTAAGAGTCAAATTTACCACATCTTTCTTAGTGTAAGTACGCTTCATGGATGGCAGAGGGCTTCTGCCTTCTATGGTGGATTGAAAAAAGTCTAATGACTGAGCAAGTGATGTGGATGAATGTGCTAGAATAACAAGGAGGCTGGGTGAGCTCCCCTTGGGGGTCAGTCCACGGTTTGGTCAAAAGCCAAGGAGAACTGTGAGCTACAGTGGAGGAATCCAACCTCAACACAGGAATTTGCATGACTTTGCAGAGTGATCTAGAGCAACACATTACCCACGCTGCGGACCAAGGTTCCTCTTTGAGAGAGTGGCTCATCCGCCTCACAATTATTGACCAGAGCTTTTGTGGTTCGTTTAATTAGTTGACATGGAAGAAATCAATGAATCTTTCCAGAATGACAGGTTTATCTCACAGAGTTTACATTCAACTGTAAATGTCTATATTTTTGCTTGTTTGAGAACAAAAGCCAAAGTAAACATTTTCAGTATCAATCGCTGACTTTGATCACACTCCAAGTGTTCTGCTGCTTTTTTATTCATTTTCCAAAAAAAAAAAAAATAAAAATGTCTAACCCCAACATCCTGGACATGCATTAATGTCTGAAACTCATTCCAGCAAGCAAGTGCCCCATATGGGGGCAGACATGCTACAGTGGGCCAGAGATGTGTAAACCTGGAGGTTCCAAAACATACACAATCCCACTGCCAAGAACTGAATTATTCCAAGCAGTTTTCCGCACAAAAGCGGGAGCGAAAGCTTTCTTGATCTTCTCAAAACTTTGCCTGAGAATGCACCAGGTTGTGGCCGATGATGGGAGACAGGTGCAGCCAATTAATACACAGCGACATGGGAAACAGCGACATGGTAGATATAATTAGTGTCTGATTTCTCATTCAAGTCCACACAGATGACAATGCTATGAGAGAGATTTGTAAAGAGGAACAAGAACCAAATTCAGATAGTTGAAGGTTTAGAAAAGCACTGATTGATGACTGAGAGAAAATAAAGCAGCAACTAGGTTGATTATTTCAATTGCATTTGCTACTTTACTACTGTTTTCACTATAAACTGAAACTTTTTTGGGACTATTCGTCAGATAAATCAAGAAGTCTGCAGATGTCATCTTAAACTTTGGGAAACACTGGATGGGCATTTTGGTCAGATGTGGATTTTTGCATCATATATATAAAACTCAATATATATATAAACTCAGTATATAAACTGAATAATTTTGTTTTGTGGACAAAACAAGTCTTTTGAGAACTTCATCATTTTCAGGTTTGGGAAACTAATCAGCACTAATCAACTTTAACACTGTGATGATTGCTTCGCAAATTTCTATGTACTCATGATGATAACATAATCTTAATGAATAATTGAATCAAGCAGAAAAAGTTTTTGTACGTTATATAATAAAGTACAATATAATATTGGTTTATAATAATCTCCATACTGAGTTTTTAGACATTACAACTGATGAAGATACTGTGTGTGTATGATTCATTATGTAAACTTTAAAAGGTACAATTTTTTGCCTTTACAAACATGATTGTTAAGTTTTGACTAACACTTTCAGAAAAGAATTGAAGTCGTCCATTGTCAACTGGACTGCAGTGTATTTTGCTGAATTATTATAAAAAAAAACAACAAAAAAAACATTAAAATATGAATACAATGCAGTCCAGAGCAATAATAATAACACTACCAATCAGTAAAACCTTTCAGCCAGGTATGAATTAATATGTATGTATCCATCTAAATTAAGAGTATGTGGCAGATCTATAGTACTGGAAAGCACATTATTGTTTCAGTGTATCTGATAAAGTTTTACCAATATCTTAAATAACCCTATTAATATCATGAAAATAGTTTCAGTCATATGGCTCAGCTCTGCCTTTCTTCCTCTCCAATGGTCTCATGCAGACACACACGTGCACACATATTTTATTCCTACAATGGCAAATCTTTTGGATGATGCGATAGCAGCTTATTTTTTAATGACTCTATTAAAATAATCTCACCTGTATGCCATACTCTATATACATCATCTACGAGTATGTGATAACAAGTGATATAACTACCAGGAAGTGTGGTGAAGTGCAGTTCTGTCATTATCATCAGACCACGGTAAGTGAAAAGCGATTACCGGAGACAGCAGAGGGAGCCAGGTCCTGCTGGTAGAAGCAGCTCACACTGTGTCCCACAGCCATATGGAAGCGTTTTGCTTCCCCAGTCATGCCCCGTAGGGTTTAACAAAAGTGGCGACTACCACATACGTTGCTATTGGGACTTCATTCAGTACTGTCTCTTATGAAAGAACTCCCCTAAAGAGGCCTACTTCAAACAGACGAGTGTCAAACTGTGAGCATGAGAGCTTAACCAGAATTAACATCCAACATAACATTGAGCTGAGGCGCACTCACTGAAAACAGGACCTCATCTAATTGAGTTGTGACTTGTGATCTTTAAAGTCTTAAATTTGTCTCGGTCCATTATTTGGCAACTTGCACACAAACGTCCAAGCGTTTTGCAATCATGTAATTGCAGTGAATATCATCTGGCTGCTGCTGGATAGCAACACAAGATTGTTTTGACCTGATGTAAAAGCTATTTTGGTTTCAAGGAGACTCCTAATTTCAAGGTTGTCTCAACAGCACTGACTTTAAGACAGATATAGCCAGCATCGTAACACTGACTGACAATTTATTCCAGGGTTAATCTGTTTTTTTAACAGAGGGAATGTATTTAAGCAGCATTCACTCCAACTCCAAAATTACGATGCGCATTGATCTTCTGGCCATTAGCATAGCTGCTTGCATTAATGATTGAAACGATTCTTACCTTTAAAAACTTGGGACAGCTCTTAATATCAATTATTTCTATCAATTGGATAATCTAAACCAGGGAAACCCAAATGTTTCCCTTGGAGGACCAACATTGAAATTTAATAGTAGGCTGCAGACCAAAAGTAAACACCAGTTGAAGTGTATTGTGTAAAATGCAAGCAGGCACCAGGAGATAGTATTTTAACTTTATTATAGCTATGTAACTTTAGTGTGATCCATGGAGTGGACTTTATGTGCAGCTTTGCTCTGCCTTTATGCTTACATTTACACATAGATTATAATAATCCATTTATATTGCAATACATTTAAGGACATTTTCTATCTCACAAAAAGAGAACAGCAAAAACAGTGCTATTATCTTTGGATTACTTTTTTTAGAATATTTCTAAATCTATATATTTAACTTTTCTATATAAGTATTGTGGGCCCCACTTTGGGCAATCCTGATCTAAAGAGAGAGATTTAAAGAGAGACTGAAGTAAATTACAGTAACCACAGTGACATTATTAGTGAGGGATTATGGTGGTGGTGTTTTTTCTTCAATTTGTTTTATTACCAGCACACCCATGATGTCACAATTCATGCACGGATGATGCAGGGCTGAAAATAAGAACACCACAGGGCAGAACAGTCATTGCTGGTGGTAATAGTTGTAGTGACCTTTTTTAGTGGCTTCACCTGGGTTCAAAAATCTGAGTTATAATTTTGTGTGCAAAAGACTTTTGCTACACTGTATACTCATACTTGCCGCACATCTAAGTGCCAGAGGAATTTCATTAAAAGAATGAGACTAAGAAAAATGGCTGATTCTGTCATTCTTGCCATTTTCCCCTGCTAGTGTCTAGATACTACTTGGTGATCCTTCTTAAACACAGTACAACTGAAAGACTAACACCAACAGTGGGAGAGCAGAGCTCACGCAATGCCATTTTTTTTCCCCCAGACAATCACTCTACCTACCAGCCTGCTCTTTAATGCCCTATCAAGACAAACTCCCAATGTTGGGTTTCGGTTATCATAGGAAAACAATCAAAGCTTGAATTTAATATTCTACAGTCTGCCTGATTAGGCTGGCAGTCAGTCAGGACAAACACACACTGACTGGGGCTTGATGCTCCCATTAGCATTAATGAGAGAAGGGCAATGCTATGATGTGTGCTGAGGGCTACCTGTTAGGAGGATATGATATAAGTGGTCACACAGCATCAAACCTGGATGACACAAAAATCACTCACTCCCTTTGGGCTGTTTCACCTCTTTCATACTAATGCTGTACCACACATACACCTCCTCTCTCTCTCACCTTCACTTCACACTTCACTCATGCTGCTGGCTCTGACAAAGGCACCGTTTGCCTCTACTTTAGCCCGCTAAGTAATTTGCAGTGAGTGCCAACATTCCTGTTTCAAATAGCAGGTCCACTGATGTTCATCCAGTGAGCTGCAACTTAGATACTCATGCGTATTTGTGTGTACATGTGAAAGTGAGGGGACATGTATGGGGACATGGGGGGTGTCGGTGTATTTCCATTAAGGATGGTCTCACTGTAGTCTCACTTTGATCAAGGCCTGCCTACGTGGAGTCTGTGTACAGTTTTTCTGTGGGTACTCCCACTTCCTCCTACACTCCAAATTGGGCTTAACTTAATTGGTGATTCCAAATTGACCGTAGCTGTTAATGTGAGTGTAACTGTACGCTGGCCAAGTGATGGGCTCATGGACTCTCCAGAGATTGTGTCGAGCAAACCCCAGTATATGGAGAATAAATCAAATATCAAAGCTGCTTTGGCAATCTGGCCTGTCCCGGTCTTCTTTAATGTCACAAGCAGACAAAATAACTGACCATGCAGTTAAAATTTCCTTAGTTTTAAGTTTGGTGCTCTGATATTAAATAGGGTGTTAGACAGTTGGTCAGAAAAATACATCTGGTGTGAATTTACTATACAAGATCTCTTATCGTAAATATAACCTTAGGACTGAAGACTCATTTTATTTAACAGAAAAGGTGACTTTGTATCACCTGTACTGTATTGCACAGTACAACAGTGCCCCCCTTAGATTATTATACTTCATTACAAGTACATCAACAACTTGAATGGCACTGAAGTGACTGATGCAATGACCAGATTGATAGCATTTATATGACATACACTATATTTCTCTTTGAAGCCGAAAAAATACAAGTTTAAGCTCTGGAAAGAAATCTTGTAGTCATTACCTGCGGCTAATCTTCTTCCTTTGCTCTTCCTCGTTGGGCTCTGCTGCCATCTCTGTGCCTTTTTCTTTCTTTAGCTTTTTATTGACGAGCTCTCTCATCTTCTCTTTCCGATCAGAATCATATTCTTCATCTTCATCCAAGTCACTGTCAGCATCACCTTCGATCTTGTCCTCGTCTGTCTGGAACAACATGTTGAAATTCACAATTAAATAAAAGTATTTCTGAGAACAAAAAATGAGAATGACGGTCTGACCTACCTCAGCTGCATCTCCAGATGTCCCTTTCTTTTTCTTCCTTTAAATGAAGGAATATAAAGTGATGAATAAATGGACAAATGGATAATTATATGAGTACTGATTGATAAGTGATTGTTCATACTTATCAACTGCTGGAACAGAACTCAGCCTGGGATCATCTTTCAGAAGGTCATGGCTGCTTTTACTTTTTCCTTTAAAAGTCTAAAGAAACAAAGCAAGGCAAACTTGTTAAGACCAGGGGTATATTTGGGTACATGTGACTCTTTTTACATTGTTTGTTTTTACACATTTTTACACATTTAATGTGTACACATTTTTATTTCAATGCCACAAAAAAATGTTTTACAATAAAATTTTAGCCCCTCTGCCAAAGAAACGGCTTGTGAAGTCCGAAGGCTGCAGTATATGCGCAATTAATCAGTGATTATATAATGCAATTTGCGCAATCTTTTTGCATCAGGTGTTACACATCAGACTAAGACTAGATCTTTTAGCACCCAGTTGATGCCATAATTTGCCAAAATCAGATAGAAAATTTAAACAGGACATACTGTGACTTGGTGGAAAATG